>JAEAOA010001616.1:875000-987500 GCA_016746295.1 Potamilus streckersoni
CGCTATATATAAATTATGGATTTATATTGTGTTAAATGTAAACAGCGTACTGACACATCTGATCAGACAACCATTACAACTAAAAACAATAGACTAGCGCTTACTGGTAAGTGTGTAACATGTGGTACAAAAAAATTTAGATTTTTAATAAAAAGCAACTCGGAGGTGATATTGCCGCAAAACTTGGAAAACTCCCCGGAACCCCATGGGCAAAATACCCCGGAGAAAAACACCTTCCAGGATATAGTTACTGTGGTCCCGGAACGAGATTAGATATCAGATTTGATGATCAAAATTAGCCCCGGCCTGGTGAGTATCCGATAAATGCTATTGATAAGGCATGTCATGCTCATGATGTTGCATATAAAAGTAATAATTTGCAACAAAGACATCTCGCGGATGTAAAATTAATTCGTGCGTTAAATGCTATTCCCGATAAATCCTTCAAAGAAAAATTGGCTTCATGGTTGGTCAAATCAGCTATGAAAGGCAAATTGGTGTTAGGTGCTGGTAATTGAAAACACTAGTGTTTTTATAGTATGGAATCTATTTATTATTCTCCGAAAGGATACTGGAAGGGTAAAGCAGCAATCAGTAAACTCGCTAACGTTGCAAAAGTGAAAAAGTCCACTGCGAAAGATTGGTTATCCAAACAAGCTATATGGCAAATTTATCTACCACAGCCTAAACAAATGAATTATTCTCATTTTGATGTTACCGTACCCAATGAATTTCATCAGGCTGATTTATTGTTTTTACCACATGACCATGGTTACAAATACGCGCTAACTGTAGTTGATATTGCGAGTCGATTTAAACAAGCAGAACCATTGAAAACAAAGTCAGCTTCTGAAGTCGTTTCTGCATTTGAAAGGATTTATCGACGAGGTCCTCTAAGATGGCCAAATCTATTACAAGTTGATCCTGGCAAAGAGTTTCAAGGTGCTGTTCTATCAACAATAATAACTCATAATGTTACAATACGACGGGGACATACTGCGTTACATCGTGATCAGGCAATTGTAGAACGATTTAATCGAACTCTTGCAGAACGGTTATTTGGATATCAATATGCAAAAGAATTCATCCAAGAAAAACGATCTCGTGAATGGGTCCAAAGGTTACCGAGTGTAGTTGCAGCGTTAAATAACGAGATGACTCGAACTATTAATATGAAACCAAATATTGCAATAAAAAAATGTATACCAGAAGAACCATAGCGGGTTAGCACTCAACCACTTTTCAGTGATGTTACTGTGAGATATTTATACGAACCAGGAGAACTTGAAGGTGGTAAAAGAAGAGCTACTGATCCTATATGGAGTGTTACTACGCATAAAATTTCAACTATAACGCGATCAACTGGTAGACCTCCAATCTACAGATTGGATTCAACTGCACCTCAGCGTGGTTTTACACGCGAACAATTACAAGTCATTCCGGACGATACTCAATTACCGCCATTTGGTCTTAACTAGCTCCGTTACGTCTATTACACTCAAGACAGGTCAACATTACATTGTTCCTGACATGACCAAGACTGTTATTTTTTCTGTCTACGGTGAATTGTCGAGGGTCTTTATGTAGATGTGCAGAGCTTTCTCCATCACTGTAAGTAACAATTCTACCTAACTTTGTTTTATTGGACAAGAAGGCTGTTTTACAATTTGCGTATCTATTTTT
Organism: Potamilus streckersoni; assembly: GCA_016746295.1. Classification (NCBI taxonomy): domain Eukaryota; kingdom Metazoa; phylum Mollusca; class Bivalvia; order Unionida; family Unionidae; genus Potamilus; species Potamilus streckersoni. Next base: position 876,684 of record JAEAOA010001616.1, read on the forward strand.
CTCTACTGCATCTTTAATAACGAAGTCGTATTCGGCATCATCTATAATCAATCGTTAGGATTGTCTTTTAAAGTTGAATTTGTTTCCACCTTGTGTAAATTTACTGATTATTCTTCGGCCGAGATCCTTTGCTTCACTATTTCGTTGATTAAATATCTTTTTTGACCATTCTATGATGTACTCCTCGTCAGCATCAATATGTTTTCTAGACTTATCGATTATACTATCAAGACATTCTGGTTCTGGTAACCAGACATTGGTTTGTTTTTGATATGAGATAATTGCTTCGCTGACAATCAACGAAACTAACATTTTACAATCAATCATATATCGCAATAACACTATTGGTAACCACATCCTTTCAGCCATGTGTCTACCAAACCAAACATAACAACATGGATGAAGTCCTTCAGCGAATTCAAATGATACTACGCGAGCAAAACCGGTCAAATCAAAATCAGGCAGTGGTCCATTAATAGCAACGCGAGTCATTTCATGTGTGGGATGTCCAAACCGTTTAAAATACTCACCAGCGAATCCATATCCTAGAAAACTTCCTGGATAACAGGCAACGATATCAACTGATATCATACTTTCACGATTGTACTTAACGTTCTATAGACCGCCATGATAATATTCCAGACAGCTGGATTGAACATCCTGTAAAAACTCTTTTCGTGTTGGTTTCCAATTATTTTTCTTTCTTGCAAAATGAGCTGCATCCGATGGAATTGTAAAACAATTTGTAAGTAACTGTTCGTAATCGTCGGATTTACCATTAAAAACGCTAGCGTTTTCACTGAGACTTATTGCTAGATTTTTCATCCTATTAAGTTGATGGGTTGGGTGACAATATCGGAGTTTCTCAACTACTAGATCAACTTCTGTTTATTAGAAAATTTGTTTCAACCAGAGGTGAAGAAGTACAGCATTGTACATGTTTCAAAAGCAATTTCTTGTAGATATGAAAATAAAGGTAATTAGCATTACAAATGAGTATATTTTGCAGATCATGTACACCTAAACCGTTCAAATAGCTTACATAAATTATTAGTTCCATAAAATAGCTCTAAACCGATATTGACAATGACTTGCGGTTTATGGGATGCTACCGTCTTTTCATTTAAACCGGCAATAGTCTGCAATCAATATTATCTGCACGCATCGATGAACATTTTATACACTTACCGGTATTTCTCGTGGTTGTTGAATTACTTTCTGCTGAAGGGTTCTTTGGGTGAGATGAACATAATATTTCTGTCAGCTATCTTTTGTTGAATCAAAATAACTTAATTCCAGGTTTGAATTAAATATAAATTCTAGAGAATGTCTTTATTGGATGATTTTTTCAGAGTATTTTTGTATTTCCAGAGAACAAAATCACTTTATTCCAATAATTTGAATAAAAGATTCATCCCATCTGGATACAAAGTAATACAACTTCAAAGTGCTGAATGTTAAAGCAAAAATATGTCCTCAAAATTACAAGATCATATAAATCTCTGCTTTATGTAAGGTCACAATTTTCTTAAGAATTGTCAAGTCCTCAAAATTACAAAATTATATAGTTCTCTACTTGATCTCAGGTCACAGTTAGCACTCTCTTTAAAAACGTCATCGTCTAATGAAAAAAAAAACTTCTAAAATGATCATGATGTTTACAAAATCAAAACTACAACCAAGGATTGCACTCAGCAAATTCAAAATCTTAGACTCAAATGAGCATAATATCCTCTTTGATTGATGATGGTCCCGATTTTAAGCCCTTGCTCATAGAAAATAATTTATATATATATATATATATATATATATATATATATATATATATATATATATATATATATATATATATATATATATATATATATATATATATATATAAATTGCTTTGTGTTTAATAAATGCCCCTTTATTTACGCTTTCTGCATATTGTTGGGATTATTGCATAAATGAAATTGAAAAGGAATTAGGATTTATAGAACTAGATTTAGGTTACTGCGACACAAATATCGACGATCACATAAACTATTAGATCACCCATCTTGCTTTATAGGTAGAGTAAAATATCAAATGTTATCAGAAGCCGAGATCTGTGAAAAGATTTGGATAGTTACCATTTATTTATAGTGATCGTCATAACGAGGATGGATCGATCTCAGTTCGATACATGATCACTGATGATAGATACTTGCACTTTATTTATAGCTATTATCCAAACAAGAAGAGATGGTCTCGGATTTTAAACGATACATCCTATGATGGATAATTGCGCTTTATTAAAATCGATTATCCAGAAGGGAGGGATTGATCTCTCTTGTTTAAGTGATCACTCGGATAATTGATGCTGTCTCATTTATTCCGTTGATAGGTATCATTATTATCAATGTTGACACACTCATGTTCAAAACGTTGTTGCTTGGTATTGCTGTTATTGTAATTGCTGTTAATGACGATGTTGTTTGAAAGTCACGTTTTCTTTCTTGGTTACAAGTCAATACAAATAAGCAAAAAAAAAAAAAAAACAACCAAAAAAAAAAACAAAACAAAACAAAAAAAAAAAACAAACAAACAAACCAAAAAAACCCCAAACAAAACCAAACGTTAAAATACCCTCAGGAAAGAAAAGCAATAAAATAATAAACCAGACCACCAAAGAAAAATGAACTAAGAATGGAATGATTGCAGCTTAGCGATATGTTCTATAAAGTAAAATATAACTTACTTTTAATATTACAAATCATTCTCACTATGAAAGTTTTGTTGTACGTATAGCAAGAAAGTGTGAGATCGTTCCGGTGGCCTAGTGGTTAGAGCGTCTGCCTCCAATTCGGGAGGTCGTGGGTTAGATGCCCGGCCGAATGATACCAAACACCTTTAAAAATGCATTAAAAATTTATTGTTAGGATTGACTGCGAAGTGTTTTTAATCTATATGCAACAACATAAGTGTTTTCAATGCAATTACTTTCAACGCCACACATGCCAGCCTGAGAAGTCTTGTTCCTTTTGACCTGAACTCGTCGTTACTCGAAGTGTGTTCTAAAAATATTACCGTGATGTGCGCTGTTGATTTCTATCCAGTCCTATCACTTTATTATACCAAAATGTCTTTGTTATCTTTTGGAATACATTCAGGCTTGCAGGGCGTATATAGGTGTATTTAAGTACGCGTGCTTTAATAATCGAGGTCAGTTGATTGGTTACATTGGCTTTCTAGTTTAATATATTATTGTGCTCCATTCCAGACACAATAGAAGATTCAATTAAAGTTCATGTTAAAAGTCTGAAATAAATTACATTCTGCAACATCATTTACCAAAACCAGTTTTCATTGACGAATTCCAGAAATCTCTCTTGTATAGTTGGCCCTGTCCACTATAACTACCATTAGACAAATCGCAAAGAACCACGGGTGAAACAAAGAATTTAATGTATGTTTATAACTAAAATGATGGCGGGATATCGTGAAAAAAATGCACTTCATTTAAACGGTGCAAAAAATACTATGAAGGTAGATACTTAATTTAATATAATCTACTTTGTAAGAATATATATATATATATAGCTGTCTTGGTCTCGCTGAGTCGGCGATGAAAACGGCACCGAATTTCATGGGCTTTATTTCGTACTTCGACTAGTCCAGTATTCATGTTTTGGGTACAATTTATCAAGATTACTACCAGTTCTGTTTTGTCTTTCTCTGTCTTCGTTTTTCTCTCTATCTCTCTGTGAGACACTTCCATTACCTCAGAATAAATATTGTCTTCTTTTTGCAGCTGTTTTAATTGATTAAATATTGATTTAAATATGTTCGTTTTTCTAACAATCAATTGGAGAATATGTTATTCAAATTTTAAGCAAATTAGATCTGGGTCTTCATTGTTTGTACTAGTTGGTCCAATTCTTGAGATGTACGAGTTGGTCGAGTTCCTGAGATGTACGAGTTGGTCGTGGTTTTCATACAAAAATAAATCATATAATGCGATAAGCACTAAATATAGTACAGATGTTTCAGCTGCATATTCAAGATAGAGGAATAAGCATAATATATAAGGCAACATGAGCTACATAGCAGAGTAAGCAATACATGTTATGATGAAGCCACTGCTGCGCATAATGTCTAAGCTAACACATATTTTCTGAACTAATGCACCTAACACTGTTACCACTGACAAAACTGAAAATTGCAGCGTATGATAAAAAACCTATAGCATACAATACAGAAATTACATAACAACGAAGACAAAACCCATTGTACAACTTAACCGCAGAATATTAATGAAAAAGTTAAGAGAACCCTACATTTCCATGCCAAATATTAATTAATGGCCTCGTGAAACTAGTCAAACATGTATGACAATATAATTTCGTCATATTAAAATATCTATTGGATCAAGCATTCCTTGAATCCGACTGGTGTATGTTTGTATTTTTATATATGCTGTTGAATTTTAATCATACGTATTTAATAATAATTATATGCATTTAAAAATTCGGTTAATGTCAAGAAAGGAAGCTATTATCTCTTTCTCTCACATACATACATACATACATACATACATACATACATACATACATACATACATACATACATACATACATACATACATACATACATACATACATACATGCGCACGCACGCACGCACGCACGCACGCACGCACGCACGCACGCACGTACGTACGTACGTACGTACGTACGTACGTACGTATGTATGTATGTATGTATGTATGTATGTATGTATGTATGTATGTATGTATGTATGTATGTATGTATGTAAGTATGTGTGTGTGTGTCATCTATCGTGTTATTTCCAAAATTGTAAACATAAATCGACTATTTTAATATTTTACTTACAAGGACTATTTAAAACTTTTTGTGATCTAAAGCTAAAATATTTCAGGAGTATATATACACTACATTTTGTCACGGTCTATATGTCTGATAAGGAAGAAAGAAATCATAACAAGTAGGTTAATGATACGTTTATGAATGTGTGTCACCATGATTTTATAAAGCTAACTTTAAAAATTGATGTTGAACTTGTTGAATTCGATTTTCAGAGCACTTGTGTAATTAAGTTTTGTGTAATAGTAAAACATTGAAATCACCTTTACGCACGTGTCATCAAAAGAGGCATGTATAGTAAAGGACTTTTAATAATGTTGTTGATGTTGGGCTTAACGCCATTATTCAGCACACGATAGGCTATACATGGCGGCCAGTATTAATAGTTGAGGAAGAAACCGGGAAATCCCCTGAAAGAACCTCCGACTGACGAGTTGCTACTGGCAAGATTTCTCATATATACGCATTCGACAAATCTTAGACTCGAACCCACGCAGACAGGTGAGAAGGCAGTGAACAGTAATGGAGAGAGCTTTAGACCAATCGGCCACTCGGGTCCCACTTTAATAATGTTCTGCGAAGCCATTAATCTTTAGATCAATAATTTTTTGGAACAGATACAGTTGGACGTATTTATTATATTTTTGAGATGGATATATCAATAGTATAGCAGGCACTGTATAGTCAAGATGGTCATAAAGAATCTTTGTTCACAATGATATCACGCCGTGTAGAAGGGTATGAAAGTAATGTATCTTCCGTATCTGTTGCTGAATCTTTTACATCTGTTAATGCATTTAGCTAAACGTTCAGGTTAACATTGCTATGTCTAAAGCGTGTACGTTCATAAGCTAAAAAGACAAAAAGAGACAAATAACGGTGTCATTGTCAGATAGCTAGAGGAATCAGTGATGATGATAATGAAGCCGATCTTTGACCATCTCAGAATCAGGTTACTTCGAACTATCTGGTGGGTAATGCTCTTATCTTGCATCTACACAAACCATGAATGCTGACACAGGTGCCATCAATAGCCGAACAGCCCCTGATCCCGGAAGTGCTAACACATTGACCATTAATCTGCAGACATTTTCGGGAAGGTTGGCTTTCCACGGCAAACTGGCATATTATGAAACCCAACACAAACAGATGAACGAGATTCCGCTGCATGTCTTGTAATACCTGTATATAGAAAGGTAGGTAACTGTCATTTTAAATTTATAATAATTTTTAATCAATTGAAGAAAACACGATTTTATTCATTTGTTTAAGTGTTTTTCATTTGTTTCAAACAGCAACCTCGAGATAAGGGTCAAAAATCTAAAAACACCACACATAATTCCAAGACTAAATAGCTACATCAAAGACTTAGCATAGAATTATATAAACCAAAATTGAGAAAATTTTTCAATTTTATCCTACTTTAAGACTCTGATTATTAAATTTAGCAGACTTTGATTCTAGTTTTGAATTTCATGTTTAAGGCATTATGAATCAATTCGAAGGAGAACTATCAATTATAAAGTGGTACATGCCCTCACACATATCCCAATACAATCCGAAATGTATCGATCACTTTGGTTGTTTATCTTACAATCCCAATCGTATTGTTCTTATCATACAGATCTTATTACATCTCAGTTGTGGCGGATATTGTCAAACGTAAACCATATCTACCAACTCTACTCGCTTATGAATCGAGTTCAACAACAAGGAACATCGTGATTTATCTTCTGTATCATAATGGGCTGACAGATCAGGGTCTATGTTGAAAGTTCTACTGACTATTCCTAACACACTGCATAGACTCAGATGTTCTGCTGAAGTATGCGATGGCAGATCTGAATTTGTGCAGTTTGCAGCGGAAATCAATTTATAAGCGAGCTCAGACGGAATACGATAATATATTTCGTCTCGATATGTCTCAAAAATGTTCCTGCGCATTCGTTAATAGTATATGGTTGTTATGTTCGTACTGCAAAAGACGACATATCTTTTTCAGGGTAGAAGAGTTGATCCCACTGAAAATAGTAGACAGCAATAGGTAAAAAACGCACCTTACCGATTAACTCGTACATGCAGTCATAGAACATAAAAGGAAGCCACGGTGGAATTTATCACAGATACAATTGTTATAGATCCAAGAAAGTCCGTCCTCCATCAAAATACTCAACACATTTTGTAAGGAGGGAAGCGGAAGAGAACTGAACGTTGATGCTTTTTATATGTTACAAAACATGGCCACACATATGACATAGTATCGTGCTTGTGATGGTGATGCTGATTCGTGACTTGAACCTTACCCTAGCGGTAAAAAAATCAGTTCCCAATCAAACTATTCAACAACTTTTGTACTGTGACCGCCAAAGAAAATTGTAATTTGAATTTATTCATGTCTTATAGATTTTGTTTTTGGTGGGAAGGGGGTGATGATGGTCATAATTTGAAATTTACCCGGATAATGCTTAGTCCAGACTGTTATGTCCAATGCTATTGTTCTTCTATGAAATAATATGTACACATTTGGGAAAGGAAAAGTTGCCATATTGAATCTATTAGTAAATGTCATTGCAATCAGAAAACGTATTAGTTTTCTATTAAAAGGATGGAATTCTATTATCCAAAATTAGGCTTATAACCGCCTGAATTTCACCAAAAGAATTTAAGTCTTGAAGTTGAAAATCCAGTGCTGTGATTGGCTGAATTTGAAGTCTTACTCAGATTGACCAATCGTAGGTAGAGACTTAACTTAAGACTTGTGTTGATACAATTTGAGGTTTATTTCATTGCAATAAAAATATATATATATATATATATATATATATATATATATATATATATATATATATATATATATATATATATATATATATATTAAACCGTGTTGCATTCTTTTGTGTCCGTCTTAGATTTTATTTCAATTTGAGTTATAGTATTGAGGGCAGAATTTGAGTTTTTGGTCATATTAGTTGTTGTTGTAGTTGGTGGTGGTGGTGGTGTAGTGTGGCTGTTGTCGTAATGATATGTGTGCGTGCATATCACAAGAGAGAGAGAGAGAGAGAGAGAGAGAGAGAGAGAGAGAGAGAGAGAGAGAGAGAGAGAGAGAGAGAGAGAGAGAGAGAGCTTTGTTTACCTCCGAAAACCTTTAGTTTGTAATGCCTGCAAGAGTAAATATAACAGACTATGAGTACAATCTTTTTTCTTGGGATTTCTTTCCCTGTAAAATCAATTTGGTTTGCCATAAGCCGTGTCTCGAAGTTAATGTTATGCGCTTGATGGCTTTACACTTACTGTCTTTTATATTCCATGCACTTATGTGTATTGTTTTGGAGAACATCAATCTTTATATTTAAAAGCAATTTTTCAAGGAAAAACGAGCTTTCTCGCAAAATTAAATAAAGACAAGATTGATTGTTTGATTTATTGATTGACATCTTAATGGTATTTGACTTTAAATTGATATAATCAGCTATTGTAGCATATATATATATATATATATATATATATATATATATATATATATATATATATATATATATATATATATATATATATATATATATATATATATATATATATATATATATGAACGTTGCATTGCAAGAAGTGCAGCTTTAGCGGTAAGGAAGGTGAGCAGACCATTTGCCTGAAACCATATTTATGAAAAAAAAAAGCCTCGTACGGCGATGAAATCTGCCTGTTAACGACCTTGAAACAAAACACCTCTAATTTGGTCACTTACGCGACCCTGCAGTTTTATAGCTTACTTCCACGAAATCATTTTGTATTTCATCGCTACGTGTTTTCGTTTAGGTGTTGGTCACTTTTGTTGGTCGTACCCTCCATGCTGCTGCGGTTTTTATTCAAATCAGTCCGTTACGATGTCTCGACTTGAGATCATGCAAATTTATTGTTATAAATCCAAATGGGATAGCTTTCAAATGTGCAAAGAAATTTGTTAATTTGTTCATGTCCATATCTCAAGAACACCAAGTATAATACATATTGTGCAGCGTAAGATTGTCAATTCAGTTAAACACAACAAAAATGTCGCAGCTATCTCTGATCACTTTAGGCATTTGTGTATAAATGTGTGTAATATAATTACGTTTGTATTTTTATGTCTACATTGAGAAAATATCCTAGCTTGATTTGATTGCTTGTCAAGTATGACATCATCGTACACTACTAAATTATTAATACTTCCATCAAGGACACCTAAAAATGGTGCTTCAATATCAGTGATAATATCAATAACGTCACTGTCTTCATTTAACGATTTGGCATTTTCATTTAAATCCTTAAGTACTTCATATCATCGCTGATCATCTACAGATGATAATTATTAGTATCATTATTGAAGTTTTGAATATGAAATTATAAACACTACATGATTAATTAAATAATGAAATACATGTAGTAATTGTGTATGCTTGTGTATGCGCGTCTGTGTGTATGTGTGTGTGTGTGTGTGAGAGAGAGAGAGATGTAGTAATTGTGTATGCTTGTGTATGCGCGTCTGTGTGTATGTGTGTGTGTGTGTGAGAGAGAGAGAGATGTAGTAATTGTGTATGCTTGTGTATGCGCGTCTGTGTGTATGTGTGTGTGTGTGTGTGTGTGTGTGAGAGAGAGAGAGAGAGAGAGAGAGAGAGAGAGAGAGAGAGAGAGAGAGAGAGAGAGAGAGAGAGAGAGAGAGAGAGAGAGTTACCTCTTAGCTATGCGATTCGATAGATAGATCTGGAAACAACTTATTGCATAACGTAAATGTTGTTTCTGTTCAAAAGCGAGGCAATTTATAAGGTCTTATTTTAGACGATACACTGTCATGCAAGATGTACCCTGTAACTCTTTTGTATCATTATCGTTGGAAGACCGGTCTATTAAATGTGAAAGCTTTTAAAATAATGTCGGTAATGGTCCACATAATAAATTACACATATTCATGAATGTCAGGAGCAAAGTACGCATGTCAGGTAAGAATCATTGCATACCGATCCACATAAAGTTTTAGGCAAACTTCAATGGGATAAATTTCTTGAAAGAATAGTCGGTTTTAATTTTTGCAAACTATATACAAAATATTGTCATTTGAAAACTGTCTTTTTTATTTTAAACACATTAAAGCGACTTCATCATTCTGATAACTGTATGATTCTCGAAGCTCTTTACAGAGATTATTATGTAAAAATATAAATTATCAAATAGAATTTAAAAGGTTCTTGTGTTTGCTTTGCAAAGCCGATACAGTTTGGTCTTCAGACAATATAAAATATTTCAGAAAATAAAACAGACGACGAATTTATCACATCATAGAGATATCTAAATCATGTGCGCCCGTAGCATATTTCGGATTCCCTCTCCCTCCGAAATAATACAGGAAATATATATATATATATATATATATATATATATATATATATATATATATATATATATATATATATATATATATATATATATATATATATATATATATATATATATATATATATATATATATTCCGATAAATTTGATCATGCAAACGAAGCTGAAAATCTGTCACAATATTCTTTTCAAAACGCGTAGTAAATATTATCTTTAGTTTCAGACTGCTTACTATACTAAGTTTTCCGGAAGTGACTGCATTAACCCGGCTTACACCCCCCTCCATCAAAAAAACCCGGCTCACCTGAAAAAAAATCCTGAACTACCCATAGCAAAAGAAGCCGCTCCCGACTCCCCTGAAAAAAATCCTGAGCCTCACTTAGTAAAAGGTCCCGCAGGCGCCAGTGTCTATATAAAAATCTATCTTCACTTTTGAACTGCTACTTGGACATGTTGTTTTAAAACATGATTTATGATCATATCTCTTTCCTGTGTGTATTCTGAGAATCAAACTGCCATCTCTTAATTTACAAAGTAAAGAGCTTTTCAATTTTTTATATATATATATATATATATATATATATATATATATATATATATATATATATATATATATATATATATATATATATATATATATATATATATATATATATATATACGCTTACACTGCTATATCGTACACATTGGCTTCTTATCGAAAAGAATACAGCAAAGAAAGTTATGAGAGCCGCGGTATTTCCTAGTTACTTGGTACATTGTCTGACTTGTAATCAAAAGACTGTGGGTTGGGTGTCCTTCTAAGCCATACCGGCTCGACTGACTCGTTTTTACCTAGGAAAAGGAACTTACTCCTAAATCCTCGGCATGATAAAAGCATAAATTTGTTTAGAACCAACATACAACAAATATAAAATGATGTTGCTTTGTTTACTTCTATGTGACTAAACTATATATATTGAAATATTCAACGGGTTGTATACCTTTTGAATATACTAAAATGAAAAATAATGAATGCAGATGTAACGAATACAGGTTTTATAAATAGGATATGTGAAATATTTTGATTTTATTTTTCAAATTTTTTTTATAAACGGAGTGAAAAAGTACATCGCTGATTGATAATTACTCTTTATGTAAAGCGATTATGAAAATGTGGATGAATTGATATATATATATTAAGTGATCGCTCCGATGATATATAATGGCACATTACTCGTTTGCTAGGTATCGTTGTTACCCTTATTGATGTGGAATATTGTTATTATTGCTGCTGGTCTTTTAATTGTTCTTGTCGTTGGTGCCGTTGGTGCTATTGTGCTTGCGGATCCTTATTGTACCCTATCAGAGCATCCAAGACATGTTAGTTGATTACATAATACGACAGCAAATAAAAAACAAACACACCAAATTTGAGCGCAAGTTATCTATTTTGATAATACAATGCAAACTAACAAATTTTAATAAAAGTGTCGTATTCTATAGCCACTCACCAGCATGAATTTTACTGTACATATTCCATAACAGTGTATAATATATACGCCATATAATCCATTATAAGTGCTTCCAATTCAAGGTCATTTAACAATAGATAGGCTCAGTTCATATGCCTTGTTACCCCATGACCTAAAATCGTGATTACATAAGTGTGTTCCTCTAATTTTATTGATTAGTGTGTTATTTTTTATGACCAGTTATATCAACTAATGACTATTACAAGCATTGGTTAGATTGTCTTGTACTGGCTAGATTATATTGAATTACACGCACACACTCTGACACACACCAATACACACACATCTGTTTATGTTATTTATCAATGATATCCTTGAGTTCATTATACTCTAACACTGATCTTTTCCTTGACGACTCTAGACTCATCTCTTGACTTCTTTAATGATAAACTTCAAATCGACCTCAATAATTTTTCAGTTTGTTGTCAACAACACAAAATGCATGTTGATAACTCAAAGAGAAATGTAATACTGGAACAAGGCATCAAATATCTGCTAGCATGGATTTACCTCTAAGTCAAAACGACATTGAGGTGTTTATTTGCCAGATTCGAGAATTCTTATTATCTCCTTTGATCAACATGCACATATCCATCACCGATATGTAATAGTAGTGACATGAATAACTCTGTTAAAGGTGGTAGCGATAGTTTCGTAGAGTGGGCATTGGTAAATTAAGGCTATAGTGGTACTTCTTCAAAAATTATTGTATATTAATTAAACATATGAATATATTTGTGAACAAGGTGTTCTAGGCTTGTGAGGGTCCTGAAAGTGATGTGAGGCATGTACACCTTTCATAGTTTTTCTGAGTAGATTGATAGCGAAATACTAATAGTTAGACAGAAAGAAGATCTAGCACCCCTCCGGATAATCATTTATGTTCAGTGCAAGTAGAATATTCCAGAATCGGCTTGGATGACTACTATTTCAGTTGCATCAGCACGTTTAATAAATAATGTTTGCTGAATTATCGTCTAGGAAAAATGTTTGTGTTTGCACTGTGAGCAACACAGGTTGTCATAAATGTCCTTCAGATGTAATATTACTTCGACTTGTTTTGACTCTTGCTTTGCTTTTCCAGTATTCTTGTCCTGTACACCATGAACATTTGAAGAATGAATTAAAGCTCAAGCTCAAAAACTGAAACAAAGGACATTCTGCCACGTGATTTGTTTATAAAATAATATTTTATATTTATGAAACTAAGGAAACTGATTATATGCTCCAGCACGTCCCAAATTAGTCACAGTCATTTTTATGCAACAAGTTTGCCATTACGTGCTTCGGTTTTATCTGCCCAAGCAATAGGTTTGTCATTAGGTGCTGTTATCAATAAGTAAGGACATTCTGCCGCGTGATTTGTTAGTCACTAAAACGCACATCACACACCGTTCAGATCATTCCTAATGAACGAAGTTTACGTTGTGTAAAAGAAAAGAGTTTTGGTAATTCTCTAACTATTCGTAAATTTGTTGCAGGATATTACCTTGTAGTAAAACAAATTGCTAACAACAGCCGAATCCTTATCGTCTGGGAATATTTGATCAATATCTGACCACTTGAACATTTTCATCTGAGTCAGTGCTATTATAACATTTGCAATTGTTCTCTGCGTTTCATTTGTATTTGGTCCTACCCACGGTAAATACTCTCTCAAATCCACAGGCAAATCTCGAATGTTCTCCAGTGAAGTATCCAGTCAGTATTTATGCCAACCTTGAGGATTTCTTCCTATTGTCCTTATTTTATTCAAAAGCATCTCCAAGAGGAAAAGTGACGTATGTAGTGAGTAATTTCTGCCCACATGAATTCAGGATAGCAGTAAAAATGGAAAAAAATCTGATGTAAACGGTATAAACTGAAATAATCGCATGCTTGATCAACAAAAATTTGACTTGCTCGATGAATTGTGTCATTTTTTTGGGACTGTTTTCAATTTCTTCTTGTGAATGTCTCGACATAAATGTTCATCAGTCACCAATTGAGATTTTGCTCATACAAGTCCCTTCCAAATGTCCTTGTAGATCTTCTCTTGCAATTCGTTTGGTAATCTTTGAATATTATGTTCTAAATGGAGTTTAAAGACCTGTTTAAGATTTGTCCAGCATTTGACACCTAGCCAACCTGATTTCTTAAACGACATGGTATGCCACTTCAATGACCAGCTCCCACTGATGGTAGGTAGTGACAGTGAGGAGGCCATCGAGCATGTTCCAGGTAAGCCCAGTCAATCTGCTATTACTGGTGAAGTGACAACTCGCAACTGACTTTATCCACACCGCTAAATAAATCCGGCTCCGACTAATGTTACCCGGGTAGGTCCTCCAATATATTTTGGGTATTTTTCTTGCAAGGATTCAAATCGAATTTCAAAGTGGCAGTGTTCATGTAAACACACAGAGAACGAATAGACGTCTTTCACATGTTCATTTCAACGAGGGTACGATTAAATCCCAAGGAGTCTGCTGAACGTTGGATGACATCCGTGGGGTGGTAGACTCATGGTTTGAGGATGACATCCACCATGAAAACCAGTAAAGTGAAAAGTGTACGATAACGAGTGGCATCGATTTCGTATCCTTCAGGTTTGACACGCACAACATCACTTTCCATGGTAGGTATGGTAATATAGTCATTGCAAAGTTCCCATGATGTGATTATGAATCTCACTTTACAGCTTACTGCATCAGAAGGCTTAGCATCGCACTCAAGATTTTCTCTTGCTTGATACCTGCTGTTTGAAAGGATTCTTCTTTCTCGATTGATGTTGTTAGTTACTATGAAGTATCGGTTTTATACGTTGTTATTTTTTTACTAGTCATAATGAAGTCTCGTGGAAGTACATCATTCTTTTGCCTAGTTTTGGAAGTCTTTGTTTTTCTTCTTCCTGGAGAACGGTACTAAATTATCGTAGGTGCCGTCATAAATGAACCGTAGTGTGATGGGTGAAAAGACTAGAAAAGTAATGACAGTGTAGAGACTATCGAATATTTTCTAGAATAGCTGAATATTTATAGATATATGAATCCATCCAACCTGTTGTCACAACTGAAACACTATACTTCGTATATCATTCTAGTCTAAGGTCCCAAGTAAACACGTTTCTGATCGATTTGCACAATTAGAATAGTCTGGGAAGACAGAAAATTATATGATTTGATATTGTGGTAATCAGTGGTTCTTTCACTCGATTCTTGCTGTGTCGATGTCATCTTTCTTGTTGGTGGCATTTTGCTATAACAGCGTGTCCGTACAGTAAAGTAGAGTGGTTGAGAAACTGTACTAACTTCTGATACACGATTTGATCGACATTTTCGAAGGGCCGGCAGACGATTTGGTATGTGGGTAAACGTACAATCTTGTGGGGTTTGTAGGTGGTCACTTTCAAGTTTCCATCCTGTTCTGACTGCAAGGTCTCTTTCAATACACAAAAGTTCACCACTCGAATCGTGTGTTAACTAAGAGTCAATCCTTTCACTTTACTCTCGGTGTTTACTTCTCCTTGTGGGTCATGGTATTCGTAGCCGTAACTTAGAATCTTGCCGTTGGGTTGTTGAAACTTCCAGACTCCTAAACGGTCAATTTCGATATCAGGGTGACTGTGACAAAGGCGATCGATTGTCCATGTAAAAATACTGTGTGCAATCCTAATTGGTGTAATGATGCGTACAATTTTAAGCGACCATGTGCTGCCACGTAGGCTACAATGATAACATTTCTAAATTTTTAAGCCTCTGCACAGTCCAGTTCTTGTTCGTAATTGACTAAGATCAAGTCCATACAAACGACGTCCACGTGTTTCATGTATTTGGTTTTGGAAGTAACGGGAAGGATATGTCAAATACTCCGTCTTGGGTAAAAACGGTCGTTCTGCCATTTTGCTCCACAATCACTTTAAATCAAATTGGCAAACGATCGGCTACCTTCTTTTTTCTCCAGGTGGTCTAAAGTGATGCCTTCAACTTTCCAGTATTTCGCTTTGAATTGTTTTATGTCTTCGAGAGTCTAGCACCAGGAAAGATAGCTACTGGTGTCTTGTTTCAGTTTGAAATAAGCATTGACCCAGTCTGCGAAAATGCTTTTCGGAGTCTCGTCGCCCTTCTGGTGCTGTTCTATCTTGGGAAGGTGGTAAATTTCGTACACTTCTAACTGTTGGTATCCAAAGTCCAGTGATTTTAACAATTCCATGCTGACCCACGTTTCTGTCAAAGCGCGTTCTTCCTGACTGCTGACAGGTTCGGTATTGGTTGCACGTTTTGGCACAATTAAGGAACAAAGGAAACATTAGTTTTTCTTGGCAATGGTGAGATTACATCCGTAGCAGGTAATACTTTGCATTTATTCAAGTCTTCGTTTTGTCGAATACTGTCCAGCCGATGTGTTTCGTCAGCAATTGCGGTTATCCTGCTTAAAAGTGACAATATTTCCATAGGTAAGGATACAACGAACACTCTTACAAGTATCTGATTTCTTCTCCTTTCGTCTCGTCGGCTAGGTGCAGCAAACAGATAACATTCGTACGTCCTCTGTACAAACCGTTCTATGGGTTCAGATGGCCTACCAACTTGTAACTTTATACGATGCGTTTAAACTCGGGATCAGTTTTCATTCGGTGATCACACTCCTGTTCCCGCATATCCACCACTTGGTATCATTGCTCTTCTAACTTCAAGTGACGCTGACAAGTTGCCTGATACAAGTCTTCTATAGTTAGTAGTAAAAAGTGATTTTTAGTGCCACGTAACAGAACGGAGAGTCGTGAAATAAGCACCCGTTAAACTCGTACATTATCTGAGTGTTTTCTAAATCCCAACCATCCACCGAATACGTTTCGATGTTCTTTTTGCTTTATTTTTTGCGGACGTGTTTGATCCATTTGTCTTCCTTGTCGAGCAAGTAATGTAGCCAGGTTAGGCATCTGACCGATTATTGATGTTCCACAAAGAGTATGTTTTCAGGCATTAGTCGTTGGTGGTACACTAAGGGATACCCCATTACAATCTCTGTAACAATCGATGTACTCTTGTTTCCACGTCTCGTCGAAGAGGTCTAAAGTCCATTTTGCGCAATCGGTCAGCGTGTTTTGTCCCAGAAAGATTTTTTTCACGTCCTCCAGGAATCTTGTTGAAACGCTTTTCTGGCACGCTTTGTGAGCCACAAGAAATTAGGAATGTGACCGCCGGTCTCTTGCATACATTTGGAATCGAAAAAGTTAAAATTGACGTTTCAAAATAGTGAACTTCTCGATAGGCTTTGATCAAAATTGGTATACAGTCTTTTTGTTTACTTTATAAAATCTATCAAAAATATCCTAATTAAGTTCGCGTACATGTGATATTTACTCATATTGTACAAGGCAATTGATGTTTGATTGGATTAACTTGCTTGCACTGAAGACATAGATATATTTGATATAGAGCTCCTCGCCATCAATATTTCGTACGAGTTTAATTTTGTGCGACAACGGCAAAGATAACAGGTGAACTGACGTGTGATTAGTCAAGCGTCTACCCACGTTGGAGAATATATTATCACTTAACAGGACATCGTCATAGTTATGGTTTTATGGTGTCATTTTAAAAAAAGACAAAATTATAGGCCCCTTCGAGGCGGTATTGAATGAGATATTGTTTGTGTAACTAATAACAGGGTTGACTGTAAGATATGCATAGACGTAATAAAAGGGCGATCGTTAATATTGTTGGTGTTGCATATTACCTTCCAAAAAAAACCTATTCATTATAGATGGTGTTTTGAAATTACACTTGGTATACCATTTCATGTAGTCAAGATTCCATGTAGATTAAATACTTTGTTTTACACTCAGAGTGACAAAAATAATTAAATTATGGACAGTTGAAAACCTTTGTCAGCTAATAAAGATATGAAATTGTATACTCTAGATTCTGCAATTTCATGAAATGTTACATTATTCAATGTTATGTTTCCTGGAAGCAACAGTAAATATTACTTGCCAATGTCAGTTGTTAAGTAATTATACTTTAGTTTCGTAATAAAGATGCAAACGTCCTATAAAAAAACCCCCGTGAGATAGAAAATTACACATGCCAGTGTTTTATTGGGCAAAATTGCGATTAGATTTTGTGCTTGCCATGGCAATTAGAAATAACTATCATTGGGAAATATTGGCCATTCTGATGGAAGGTCAATTAAAATGTATTATCATTAAAACAACAACAAATGCGGAACAACTGTAGTACTTTCACAGGCAATATATAACATAATTGAATAGCAGAAAATGGTGTAGCAAATGTATTTTGTTTACGCAATAACGGGAGTAAATTGTGTAACTAAAGATACACATCCTTCAGTTGTAGTGTATAATTAGAGCTCACTCATATCTTTAATTCATTTCCTCTTCATATTTGTCCTTTGCAATTATTTTTGTTTGGTCACATATTCTTCATCAGCAAAAATCATAAACAGGAAAAGTAACACCCCGCAAAAAATCACAAGAAGGCAAGCAATGCCACCACCACTAAAAACGAAACAAAATTATACACAAACCTTTGAACTTCGTTAGTGATGACAAGTTTTAAATAAACTATTCAATTCAATAAAGTTGCGTAAATTAATTGTATTCAACCATATTAGACATTTTCTAAACCATGTCACAAGATACTAGAAAGATACTTTTCAATTTATTATGTATTGTTAATTTGTATATTTTGTTAATGTTCTATTATTGTTCATTTGTTATGTATTGCTTAAATTTGACAATATTGTCTTACCTGTGTGTCAATGATGCTCATCTAAACGTTATATTTGTATTAAGTTTGTAACAGCGTCTGATATTGACTAATCAGACTGTGTAATACTTGTTTCTAATACTCAAACTACCTATGATATCAGTAAAAGGCAAACTGCTTATGATGTTTGTAACAGGGAAACTACCTATGATGTTTGTAATACGCAAACTACCGATAATGTTTTACATTGATTTAGCCTTAAAATATCTTCGATAGTTGGTCAGTTTCTGTCTTGGAAAATGACGTCAGCAGGTTCATCTGCTTCTGCCATAGAGTTCATCTTTGACACATTTATTTTGTTCGTTAAACCTTTAAACTATTTATACATTTTTGTTTACGTAGTTTTTAAATCTTTAACACATTCTTGTCGCTTATTGAAAGCACCTTTTGTCGTGATTTTGCAAAACATCTTGTATGACAGATCAATTTTTATCATCCCATTCAAAATATATTTTGAGAAGACATCACAATTAAAGTGTATTTGGATACAATGCTTGCATTGTTATGATGAATGCACGTCATCGATGTCTGTCTGCCACTGCTAATCCATGTGATTTATTAATATCCTTTGGTATGGAAATTTTCTATCTCTTATGTAATATGTGGGTGGACCGATCAGTTAAGCATGTGCTGTCTGTTTTGTTGTTTGGCCTGATTTATTTTCCCCACAACTGAACAATATTGTTATTAACAACTGGACCTTCAATATTGTATTAGAAACTTTATTTTCAATATTTGTTTTAACAACTGTACTTTCAATATTGTATTAGAAACTGGACTTTCAATTATAAATGGCTCAAATGCTGATGGAGTAATATACTATTGGTACATAATTTAAAACTCCTTAAACATCCAGATAAACTTGCATGTTTAATAAATTGTCCCGAGGCTGTATGAAGAAACCAAGAGATGATCGATCTATAGGGTGGTATATTTACATTTACTGTTACGTTAGCAGTTTACGTCCGTAAGGAAATTCCCAAAGAATCTTGTTGATACCTAAATGTTATAAACACCCTGCTTATTTCATCACAGGTGTCAAGTATGTCAACGCTGTGGACAGATTAGTTGTCATGAAACATATTGAAACAAAATTTAAATTTCGGAAGATATCGTATTAATAAATAAACCGCAAAACAACATTTTCCTCTTTCTACCTCCCGTGTCATATTTTAGAGATCTACTAGCGTATATGCATTTGTTAAGTATATGAATTACTTTGTAATGCTTTGAATCATCCGTCGATTTTCAGGAGCACTCTTGTTTACTGTCTGAACATAACGTAATTTTCTAAAGTCCACTAAATAGTATATGTTTGTTGAGTAAGTGCGTTTTATACTGTTATACTGTTTTATACTGTTTTATTCCTATTGCATTAATAGCGTAGCTAGCAAATTGTTGGTTTCGGTATCAACACTTTCGATTTTTATCTTATTATTATTCTTTTTATCACAGATAATATCATATAAATAATTTGTTTTTTCTTCTATACGATCAAAATAGTTTTCCAACTATTGACAGACATAAAAAAGGAACAAATTGTTATGTCCATGCACTAGAACATTTAATTGTTGTTTCCTAATATAACTGCCGTACAACGTGGTACATCTCGTGGTACATTCTAAAATACGGTATACCACGGTATATCATTTTTCTCGGTCACCAGCTCTAACACAAAGATATAGACATGGAAAGAACTTTAAATTTTAAATTATCCTGTACTACATTAGTATCAATATAGTAGGTAAATGTGATCCATATCTTGTTTGTTGCCGAAAATTGAATATTTATAATTTGTAATTCATACACTTGTAATATTCTTCAATACACTCGCATATTATTTCTGCCCACTATTATCAAGATTCTACTACAGAATCCAGGGATAGCACAGTCTGTTCTGTCTGGTATATATTTATAATTATTTGTAATACAAAAATCCTATATACCTTGATTTCTTTCATAGGAATCTGGAACGACTGTGTACATATATATGAGAATTAATTACTAGGTCGTCATGCGAGTGTGTCTGCTACGCACGAGCTTATATAACACCGATTCAGTGCCATCATTTTTTGGTGATGCGTGCTTAGTCGTGACGGTATATGGGTTGGTGCGTGCAGGCAAGGCGATGGGTGCCATTTACTCGCGGACCTGGGTTCGAAACTCGGTAGAGTACGAATTTAATTTCTCTAACCTGTATGATAGTATTGTTTGTATTAAACTATTATTTCTGCCCACTATTATCAAGATTCTACTACAGAATCCAGGGATAGCACAGTCTGTTCTGTCTGGTATATATTTATAATTATTTGTAATACAAAAATCCTATATACCTTGATTTCTTTCATAGGAATCTGGAACGACTGTGTACATATATATGAGAATTAATTACTAGGTCGTCATGCGAGTGTCTGCTACGCACGAGCTTATATAACACCGATTCAGTGCCATCACTTTTTGGTGATGCGTGCTTAGTCGTGACGGTATATGGGTTGGTGCGTGCAGGCAAGGCGATGGGTGCCATTTACTCGCGGACCTGGGTTCGAAACTCGGTAGAGTACGAATTTAATTTCTCTAACCTGTATGATAGTATTGTTTGTATTAAACTATATATATATATATATATATATATATATATATATATATATATATATATATATATATATATATATATATATATGCTATAAACTGACGACTAACAGTACTAAACTAGTAACTAACTAGCCTAAGCGCTTTCGACTCTTAATGAGTCTTTTTCAAAGGCAAATACAAAACATATATACGATAAACAAATAAACACAAAAAGTTTGTGTTTGTAAACCTCTACATGGCTGTCTTCACATGTGCTAAAACTATAAATACCACCAGCTTGTATAGACTAGATGCGGAAACTGAAAACGTTGTATAATTCCCTAAAAGTCTACAAGCCAAAGCGACATCTATTTTTACTTTTTGTACATATGTAACGCAAATTTTATCCCGGGTATTTGATTCTATACCGGTTATTCTTATAGTAAAAATTGAAGGATAATAAGAAGATTTAGAAAATGTTAAATTTTACTAGTGCATAGTTTTCATTTTCTAGTCTTCTTAGTTTAAACCGCTTGGTTTCAATGTTCTAAGGCGGCGTATCCAGTATGATTCCTTTTCCTACCTGGTTTCGGAACTCCAGCTGTGTTAGCAATAGCGATAAGTATTATATCACTGAAAGCGTGGCCAGGTGAGGAGAAGTGTTTTGCGACCGGGCTTCTGTACAGTTTTTTTGTCATCCAATCAGGTCTATAAAGGTTTATCCTTTTGTGTAGCTTTCCAGTTTCTCCGACGTACTGAAGGTCACAGATCTTACATGTGATGAGATAAATCACATTCTCTGTTTTGCACGTTTTATTTGGACCATGTATGTTTAGTTTTTCTTTAGTCACTGTGCTAGTGAATGTCTTGGTCTCTATCATATGTTGACAGGTTTTGCATCTTTTATCGCCACAGTGTTTCAGATTGACTAGGTTGGTTTTGACTAGCGAATGGTGTTGCTTTGCCCTGACTAGGATGTCCTTTAGGTTGTTTGGTCTCCGGTAAGCTACTACAGGTTTGCTCGGAAGTATTAGGTTTAGTATGTCTGACGATTGCACGGTTGGCCAATGGTTTGCGATGATTTTACCTACTTTGGGATTGTCTGGTATCCTATCAACCTTTTCTTTCTGTCCATATCTGAGTAGGTCATCACGGTTTGTTTGTTTGGCCCTTTGTATTGCCTCCGCAATCAGGTCTTTGTCGTAGCCTCGGTAAATTAAATGTTTAGCCAGCTTTTCAGACCTTTCTAGGAATCTTTCATTGTCGGAGCAAATTCTGCGTATCCTCAGTGCCTGGCTATATGGAATGTTCTTAATGCAGTGTTTTGGATGACAGCTCGAAACCAACCGACAAACACCAGTACCGCCTCCCAACCAGCTGTATCTTTAATACGGTGCTACAATTCTCTACGTCTTGTAAACACAAATATGCACATTTTTATAGTACATAAATCTGAATATTAAAAATGCGAGTCCATACTTTTACTGTGCGTTATATTTTGCCGTGAATTAAAAACCTCGAGACATATGAGCATCAACGTGAATAAATAGATGGGACACCATCGTACAAGATGTACGCCAAACAGTTGATAACATTCATTGTGCACGACATGTTAACTATATATTTGATTAAAATAATGAAGACCACTGGCCAAAATAACAACTGACATATATACGTTAATAACAATAAGAGCCCGTGCATGGTAGGTAATAAATGTTGGAGGTATCTATTCGCAAATACTCCGTGTATTGAGCCATGTGAACAAATGTTAAACAACTACCACTACCTAAGAATTCTGCTAAGTTCATCCTCAGTATGCAGCATCAAATATAAAAGTTTGGTTTTGTTCTGACTGACTAAGAAAAATGTTGATGGGTTGGGTGACAATATCGGAGTTTCTCAACTACTAGATCAACTTCTGTTTATTAGAAAATTTGTATTTCAACCAGAGGTGAAGAAGTACAGCATTGTACATGTTTCAAAAGCAATTTCTTGTAAATTGAAATTAAAGGTAATTAGCAATACAAATGAGTATATTTTGCAGATCATGTACACCTAAACCGTTCAAATAGCTTACATAAATTATTAGTTCCATAAAATAGCCCCAAACCGATATTGACAATGACTTGCGGTTTATGGGAAGCTATCGTCTTTTCATTTAAACCGGCAATAGTCTGCAATCAATATTATCTGCACGCAGCGATGAACATTTTATACACTTACCGGTATTTCTCGTGGTTGTTGAATTACTTTCTGCTGAAGGGTTCTTTGGGTGAGATGACATAATATTTCTGTCAGCTATCTTTTGTTGAATCACAATAACTTAATTCCAGGTTTGAATTAAATATAAATTCTAGAGAATGTCTTTATTGAATGATTTTATCAGAGTATTTTTGTATTTCCAGAGAACAAAATCACTTTATTCCAATAATTTGAATAAATGATTCATCCCATCTGGATTCAAAGTAATATAACTTCAAAGTGCTGAATGTTAAAGCAAAAATAATCATGTCCTCAAAATTACAAGATCATATAAATCTCTGCTTTATGTAAGGTCACAATTTTCTTAAGAATTGTCAAGTCCTCAAAATTACAAAACTATATAGTTCTCTACTTGATTTCAGGTCACAGTTAGCACTCTCTTTAAAAACCTCATCGCCTAATGAAAAAACAAACTTCTAGAATGATCATAATGTTTACAAAATCAAAACTACAACCAAGGATTGCACTCAGCAAATTCAAAATCTTAGACCCAAATGAGCATAATATCCTCTTTGATTGATAATGGTCCTGATTTTAAGCCCTTGCTCATAGAGAATAATATATATATATATATATATATATATATATATATATATATATATATATATATATATATATATATATATATATAAATTGTTTTTTGTTTAATAAATGCCCCTTTATTTACACTTTCTACATATTGTTGGGTTTATTGCATAAATGAAATTGAAAGGAATTAGGATTTATAGAACTAGATTTAGGTTACTGCGACACAAATATCGCCGATCACATACTCTATTAGATCACCCATCTTGCTTTATAGGTAGAGGAAAATATCAAAAGTTATCAGAAGCCTAGAGCTTTGAAAAGATTTGGATAGTTACCATTTATTTATAGTGATCGTCATAACGAGGATGAATCGATCTCAGTTCGATACATGATCTCTGATGATAGATACTTGCACTTTATTTATAGCTATTATCCAAACAAGAAGAGATGGTCTCGGATTTTAAACGATACATCCTATGATGGATAATTGCGCTTTATTAAAATCGATTATCCAAAAGAGAGGGATTGATCTCCCTTGTTTAAGTCATCACCCGGATGATTGATGCTGTCACATTTATTCCGTTGATAGGTATCATTATTATCAATGTTGACACACTCATGTTCAAAACATTGCTGCTTGGTGTTGCTGTTATTGTAATTTCTCTTGATGACGATGTTGTTTGAAAGTGACGTTTTCTTTCTTGGTTAAAAGACAATAAAAAAAGCAAAAAAAAAAAAAAAACCAAAAAAAAGACAACAAAACCAAACATTAAAATACCCTCAGGAAAGAAAAGCAATAAAATAATAAACCAGACCACCAAAGAAAAATGAACTAAGAAAGGAATGATTGCAGCTTAGCGATATGTTCTATAACGTAAAATATAACTTACTTTTAATAGTACAAATCATTCTCACTATGAGATTTTTGTTGTACTTATAGCAAGATAGTGTGAGACCGTTCCGGTGGCCTAGTGGTTAGAGCGTCTGCCTCCAATTCGGGAGGTCGTGGGTTAGATGCCCGGCCAAATGATACCAAACACTTTTAAAAATGCATTAAGAGGATAGTGTTAGGATTAGGTGGGACATCACGCTACATGTCTGCGGTATGACGCCTCATTGCTAGACATCACTATGAAATGCCACACGGCTGACATTGTAGTGATAAGAGTTAAAAAAATTGTTAAAGATACGTTAAAAAATGTCTATCACACACACACACACACACAAACACACGCAATAGACTGCGAAGTGTTTTAATCTATATGCAACAACATAAGTGTTTTCAATGAAATTACTTTCAACGCCACACATGCCAGCCTGAGAAGTATTGTTCTCATTGACCTGAACTCGTCGATACTCGAAGTGTGTTCTAAAAATATTACCTTGAAGTGTGCTGTTGATTTTTATCCAGTCCTATGACTTAATTATGCTAAAATGTCTGTTATCTTTTGGTATACACTCATGCTTGCAGGGCGTATATAAGTGTATTCAAGTACGCGTGTTTTAATAATCGAGGTCAGTTGAGTGGTTACATTGTCTTTCTTGTTTAATATAATATTGTACTCCATTCCAGACACAATAGAAGTTTCAATTAAAGTTGATGTTAAAAGTCTCAAATAAATTACATTCTGCAACATCATTTACCAAAACCAGTTTTCCTTGACGAATTCCAGAAATCTCTCTTGTATAGTTGGCCCTGTCCACTATAACTACCATTAGACAAATCGCAAAGAACCACGGGTGAAACAAAGAATTTAATGTATGTTTATAACTAAAACGATGGCGGGATATCGGGGAAAAACATACACTTAATTTATATGGTGAAAAATATACTATGAAGGTAGATACTTAATTCAATATAATCTACTTTGCAAGAATAAAAGGTACCGTTCGATATATTAAATATACCATTATATATATATATATATATATATATATATATATATATATATATATATATATATATATATATATATATATATATATATATATATATATATATATATATATATATATATAGAGAGAGAGAGAGAGAGAGAGAGAGAGAGAGAGAGAGAGAGAGAGAGAGAGAGAGAGAGAGAGAGAGAGAGAGAGAGTTCTTTTCCAAATAAGGCTATAATGTGTGTCGACCTCGGTCATTGTAACATTTTTAGTATAATATATACCAATAAGAATGACAAAACAGCTGTCTTGGTCGCGCTGAGTCGTCGATTAAAACGGCACCGAATTCCTGGGCTTCATTTCGTACTTCGACAAATCCAGTATTCATGTTGTGGGTACAATTTATCAAGATTACTACCAGTTCTGTCTTGTCTGTCTCTTTCTCCTTCGGCGGTCTCTCTTTCTCCCTTGTTGTATTTCTCTCTATCTCTCTGTGAGACACTTTCATTACCTCAGAATAAATATTGTCTTCTCTTTGCAGCTGTTTTAATTGATTAAATATTGATTTAAATATGTTAGTTTTTCTGACAATCAATAGAATAATATGTTGTTCAAGTTTTAAGTAAAGTAGATCTAGGTCGATAGTGTTTGTACGATTTGGTCGAATTCCTGAGATGTACGAGTTGGTCTAGTTCCTGAGATGTACGAGTTGGTCGAATTCCTGAGATGTACGAGTTGGTCGAATTCCTAAGATGTACGAGTTGGTCGGGATTATCATACAAAAATACAGGATATATTAAAATGAGCCCTAAAATTAATACCGATTTTTCAGCTGAATATTCAAGATAGAGGAGTAAAGCACATTATATAAGGCAACATGAGCTACATAGCAGAGTAAGCAATATATCTTATGATGAAGCCATTGTTGCGCATAATGTCTAAGCTAACACACATATTTTCTGAACTAATGCACATAACACTCTTACCACTGACAAAACTGAAACTTGCAGCGTATGAAAAGAAACCTATAGAATACAATACAGAAATCACATAAAAAACGAAGACAAAACTCATTGTACAACTTAGACGCAGAATATTAATGAAAAAGTTAAGAGAACCTACCTTTCCATACCAAATATTAATTAATGGCCTCGTAAAACTACTCGAACATGTATGACAATATAATTTCGTCATATTAAAATATTGATTGTATCAAGCATTCTTTGAATGCGACTGGTGTATATTTGTATTTTTCTATACGCTGTTTAATATTAATCACACGTGTTTAATGCTAATTATATGTATTTAAATATTCGGTTAATGTCACGAAGGAAGCTATTATCTCTCTCTCACAAACATACCTATCTACCTACCTATGTGTGTGTGTGTGTGTGTGTGTGTGTGTGTGTGTCGTCTATAGTGTTACTTCCAAAATTGTAAACATAAATCGACTATTTTAATTTTTTACTTACATGGAATATTTAAAACTATTTGTCATCTAAAGCTAAAATATTTCAGGAGTATATATACATTATATTTTGTCACGGTCTTTAAATCTGATAAGGAAGAAAGAAAACATAACAAGTAGGTTAAGGATACGTTTATGAATGCGTGTCACCATGATTTTAGAAGTGCATGCAAGCTAACTTTAAAAATTGATGTTGAACTTGTTAGCAGATGTGAATTTGATTTTGAGGGCACATGTGTAATTAAGTTTTGTGTAATAGTGAAACATTGAATTCACCTTTACGCACGTGTCGTCAAAAGAGACATGTATAGTAAAGGACCTTTAATAATGTTGTTGGTGTTGTTGTTGTTGTTGTTGTTGTTGTTGTTGTGAGGCTTAACGGCCTTATTCAGCACACGATAGGCTATACATGGCGGCCAGTAGTAATAGTTGAGGAAGAAACCGGGAAATCCCCTGAAAAAACCTCCGACCCACGAGAAGCTACTGACAAGATTTCTCACATATCCGCATTCGACAAATCTTAGACTCGAACCCACGCAGACAGAGGTGAGAAGGCAGTGAACAGTAATGGAGAGAGCTTTAGACCAATCGGCCACTCGGGTCCCACTTTAATAATGTTCTGCGAAGTCATTAATCTTTAGATCAATAATTTGTTTTGAACAGATACAGTTGGACGTATTTATCATATTTTTGAGATGGATATATCAAAAGTATAGCAGTCCCTGTCTAGCCAAGATGGTCAGAAAGAATCTTTGTTAACAATGATATCACGCCGTGTAGAAGGGTATGATAGTAATGTATCTTCCGTATCAGTTACTGAATCTTTCACATCTGTTTATGTATTTATCTAAACGTTCAGGTTAACATTGCTATGTCTCAAGCGTGTACGTTCATATACTAAAAAGACAAAAAGAGACAAATAGCGGTATCATTGTCAGATAGCCAGAGGAATCGGTGATGATGATGTTTAGGCCGATCTTTGGCTACCTTACAATCATGTTACTTCGAACTATCTGATGGTGAATCTGGATTTTTCTATCATGCATCTACACAAACCATGAATGCTGACACATGTGCCATCAATAGCCGAACAGCTCATGATCCCGGAAGTGCTAACACATTGACCATTAGTCTGCAGACATTTTCTGAAAACTTGGCTTTCCACGGCAAACTGGCGTATTATGAAACCCAACACAAACAGATGAACGAGATTCCGCTGCATGTCATGTAATACCTGTACATAGAAATGTAGGTAACTGTTATTTTAAATTTATAATAATTTTTAATTACATTGAAAAAAAAACACGGTTTTAATAATTTCTTTACGGTTTCTACCTTGATTTGTTTTATGTTCTTGATTTGTTTCAAACAGTAACCTCGAAATAAGGGTCAAAATCTAAAAACGTCAAACATAATTCTAAGACTACCTAGCTACATCAAATATTTAGCATAGAAATATATAAACCAAAGTTGAGAAAATTTTCCAATCCAAATTTTTCGATTCTTATCTTATCATAATTTAATACACTGATTATTAAATTTAGCAGACTTTTATTCTAGTTTTGAATTCCATACTTAAAGCGTTTCGAATCGATTCTAAGGAGAACTGTCAGTTATAATGTGGTTCATGCCCTCACAAATATCCCAAATACAATCCGAAATATCTGGATCGCTCTGGATGTTTATCTGACAATTCCAATCTTATTGTTCTTATCATACACATCTTATTATATCTCAATTGTGGCGGATATTGTCAAATGTGAACAATAGCTACCAACTTTACTCTCTTATAATCGAGTTCAACAACAAAGAACATCGTCCCTCGTCTGCTGGATCATAATGGGCTGGCCGAACAGGATCTATGTTGAAAGTTCTACTGACTATTGCTAACACACTGCATAGACTCAGCTGTTCTGTTGAAGTATGCGACGACAGATCTGGATCTATGCAGTTTGCAGCGGGATTCAATTTATAAACGAGTACAGACGGAATCCCATAATATATTTTGTCTATATATGTCTCAAAAATGTTCCTTTGCATTCGTTAATAGTATTTGTTTTGTAATATTTGTACTGCGAAAGACGATAGATCTTCTTACGGGTAGACGAGTTGATCCCACTGAGAATAGTAGATAGCAATAGGTAAATAACGCACCTTACTGTTAACTCGTACATGCAGTCATAGAACATAGAAAAGAAGCCAGGGTGGCATTTATCACAGATAAAACTGATATATATCCAAGAAAGTTCGCCCTCCATCAAAATACTCAGCGCATTTAGTAAGAGGGGAAGTGGAAGAAATTGAAAGTAGATGCTATTCATATGTCACACAATATGGTCACTAACTTTGACATTGTATGGTAGCAGTGGTGGTGATAGTGAGTCGTGATTTGAACCTTACCCTAGCGGTAAAAAGATCAGCTCCCTTTCAAACTATTCAACAACTTTTGTACTGTGACCGCCAAAAAAAATTGTAAATTGAATTTATTCATGTCTTATTTTTTTGTTTGTGGTGGGAAGGGAGTGATGATTGTCATAATTTGAAATTTACCCAGCTTAGTCCAGATTGTTATGTCCAATGCTATTGTTATACTATGTCATTACAATCAAAAAACGTATTACTAAGTTTTCTATTACAAAGAAGGAATTATATTATTAAAATATAAATTTATAACAGCCTGAATTTCAGCAACAGAACTTAAGTCTTGACTTAAACTTAAGGCCAAAAACAAGTGCAGTGATTTGCTGAAATTGAAGTCTTACTCAGATTGACCAATCGAAGGTAGAGACAACTTAAGACTTGTATTGATAAAATATGAGCTTTATATCATTGCAATAACAATATATAAGAGGAATATATATATATATATATATATATATATATATATATATATATATATATATATATATATATATATATATATATATATATATATATATTCCACCGTCTTGCAATCCTTTTTGTCCGTCCCAGATTTTATTTCAATCTGATTACTGCAGTGAAGGCAGAGTTTGAATTGTTGGTAATATTAGTTGCTGTTGTTGTTGCTGTTAGTGTGGTTGTGGTCGTAACGAAAAATGTGTGCATATATATATATATATATATATATATATATATATATATATATATATATATATATATATATATATATATATATATATATATATATATATATATATAGAGAGAGAGAGAGAGAGAGAGAGAGAGAGAGAGAGAGAGAGAGAGAGAGAGAGAGAGAGAGAGAGACTCACCTTTGTTTACCTTCGAATACCTTTAGTTTGTAATGCCTGCAAGAGTAAATATAACAGACTATCAGTGGAATCTTTTTTCTTGGTATTTTATCTTTCTGGAAATATGTAAAAATGTTTTGACCATAAACCGTGTTGTCGAAGTTAATGTTATGCGCTTGGTGACTTTACACTTACTGATTTTTATTAGCCATGTACTCATGTGTATTATTTTTGAGAACATCAATATTTATATTTAGCAATTTTTCAAAGGAAAACGAGGTTTCTCTCAAAATATAAAAGACAATATTGGTTGATTGATTGATTGACGACTTATTGATATTTTACTTTATATTGATATAATCAGCTATTGTAGCAAATATACTCATCTACTTTGCATCGTAAGAATTGCAGCTTTAGCGGTAAGGGAGGTGATCAGACCATTTGCTTGAGACCTTTTTTTATGAAAAAGCCTCGTACGGCGATGAAATCTGCCCGTCAACG
Source organism: Potamilus streckersoni (assembly GCA_016746295.1). NCBI lineage: Eukaryota > Metazoa > Mollusca > Bivalvia > Unionida > Unionidae > Potamilus > Potamilus streckersoni. The sequence continues at coordinate 907,624 of JAEAOA010001616.1, forward strand.
ACCTTGAAAGAAAAAACCTCTAACTTGGTCACTTACGCGACTCTGAAGGGTTATAGCGTGGGTTGTTACTTCGAAGAAATCATTTTTTATTTCATCGCTACGTGTTTTCGTTTACGTGTTGGTCACTTTTGTTAGTCGTACCCTCCTTGCTGCTGTGGTTTTTATTCAAATATTATATCAATTCTCGAACTGAGATCATGCAAATTTATTGTTAAAAAACAAAATGGGGTAACTTGCATTTGCGTAAAGAAATTTGTTAATTTGTTCATGTCCATATCTCCAGAACACCAATTATAATACATATTTTACAGCGTATGATTATCAATTCCGTTAAACACAACTAAAATGTTGCAGTTATCTCTGATCACGTTAGGTATTCGTGTACAGCGCTGTGTAACATAATCCCGTCTGTATTTTTATGTCTACCTTGAGAAAATATCCTAGCTTGATTTGATTGTCTGTCCAGTATAACATCATCGCACACTACTAAGTTATTAATACTTCCATCAAGGTAATCTACAAATGGTGCTTTATCAATATCAGTGATAAAGTCAATAACGTCACTGTCTTCATTTAACGATTTGGCACATTCAATTAAATCCTTAAGTACTTCGTAGCATCGCTGATCATCTACAGATGATAATTATTAGTATCATTTTTGAATTTTAGAATATGAAATTACAAACACTTCATGATTAATTTAATAATGAAATATTTTTAATAATTATGTGTGCGTGTGCATACGATCGCGCGCGCGTGTGTGTGTGTGTGTGTGAGAGAGAGAGAGAGAGAGAGAGAGAGAGAGAGAGAGAGAGAGAGAGAGAGAGAGAGAGAGAGAGAGAGAGAGAGAGAGAGAGAGAGACCTCTTAGCTATGGGATTCGACAGATAGATCTGGAAACAGCTTATTTCATAACGTAAATATTGTTTCTGTTCCAAAGCGAGTCAATTTATAAGGCCATCTTTTACACGATACACTGTCATGGAAGATGTACCCTTTAACTCTTTCATTTCAGTATCGTTGGAAGACGATATGAATATATTAAATGTGATATATTAAATGTGAATGCTTTTAAAATAATGTCGGTAATGGTTCACATCACAAATTACACATAATCATGAATGCAAGGAACAAAGTACGCATGTCAGGTAAAAATCATTTCATACCGATCCACATAAAGTATTAGGCAAAGTTCTATGGGAGAATGTTCTCGAAAGAAAAGTCTGTTTTGAATATTGCAAAATATATAAAACAATTGTCATCTGAAACCGTCTTTTTTATTTTAAACACATTAAAGCGACTTCATCATTCTGACAACTTTGTGATTCTCGATGCTCTTTACTGAGATTATTATGTAAAAATATAAATTATCAAAAGGAATTTAAAAAGTTCTTGTGTTTGCTTTGCCGATACAGTTTGGTCTTCAGACAAAATAAAATATTTCAGAAAATAAAACAGACGACGAATTTATCACGCCATAGAGACATCTAAATCATATGCTCACGCAGCATATGTCAGGGTCCCCCCTCGCCGAAAAAATACTGGATATATATATATATATATATATATATATATATATATATATATATATATATATATATATATATATATATATATATATATATATATATATATATATATATATATTCCCATAAATTTTGTCATGCAAGTGAAGCCGAAAATCTGTCACAAGAGAGAGCAACGACTAAAGATAGGCTCTTGGACGCTTTTCTGGCATTCTTTGTGAGCCACACAGAAATTAGGAATGTGACTGCCGGTCTCTTGCATACATTTGAAATCGAAAAAGTTAAAATTGCCTTTATTCTAGTCGTCTTCCTCCTCGTGTGTGGAATGATATTTATGAACGTAGCATTCGTGTTCCAAGTCGATGATTTGGTGACAAATTTGACATAGCTTCTTTTCTGAACATATGATAATCTTGGCATTAGTGGTACTTATGATTTCCACAAGTTGCGCACAATCGCAGGAGTTGACAAGCACTTTACTTATGTGAACATGACGTATTAAATGTTGTTGCTAACAGGTATGACTGACAAAAGTGCGCCCACAAGCTGTGCAATGCATTTGTTCTTGTTCATCCTCAGGACAAGGTTTAGTGGCCAAACATTCCTAACATTTCGATTAACACTACTTGTTTTGCTCTAGATTGTTATAGCCATAGTCACATTTCAAAAAGTAATAACTGTAACCCAGGAATCCTTTTCAGGGCCACTCCACTACTCTCGAAAAGATTTACTCTATTTGCCCTATTAGTGTCTATGTCTCAATATATGTTTATATGTATATGTCTCTTTTGTATTTATCCTTACCTAGAGTAGTACGTATTTAGGTCGGTCTCTTGCAAGATTGTTAACAATGTCCAGTACTGTGACGCTACCCTACTAGTTCCATTCCTATTGACCCTGTACAGGCCCAATCCATTCTCGCTATAAATATCCGATGATAAATTCCACATGTTAGAATCCAATATACCCTATATGGCCAGGACATGTTTTTGACTGGATTTCCCCATAGACCCTATATAGCCTCCCTTCTATTCTGACGTCTATGGTATATACAGTACATTTGCTCTATGATTCTCTATACATGGAATAATTATAATAAAATTATGAGTCGCTGGTAATGGGGAATGGGGCAGATCAGTGTGAATTAAATTCATTTAAAATATAGACAAATTTTTAGCTAATCTAGAAAAAGTTTAAGGAGGCCCATGGTAGTTACATACTTCTGGTTGTTTTTATGATTTAGCTTGATATATAGGTTTCTATAGTCAAGACCTCAGTTGAGTTTAATGATGAGCAGTATATTTACGTAATAATGACGCGATCTTGCATCTGATTGACTAACGCTGTTTGGAACGCTCCCGAGGCTAGGTGTTTAGAGCATCCGTCTCTGATGCGGTAGATCACGGGTTCGATTCCCGAGTCAAACTACACTCTTTTGTAAAATGGTACTCACAGCTGCATCGCTTGGTGCGCAACATTTAGAGGTTAATGTTTTGGCTGGTCATCGTGGTGTCAGGATATTGCGGTTTGACTGGGTGAGAATGATACGATTATACATATATATGGCATGATGTCACAATGCCTGTCATCACTACACACTACCACAGTGTAGTTATATGATTGGAATATTAATAAATCTACATTAAAAATCCAAATCACATGCACGCACACACACAAACACACACACACACACACACACACACACACACACACACACACACGCAAACACATATACACCCATAAGCGAACACACGCTGTTCTGTTTCAAAAGAGTGTACTTCCCGATAGGCTTTAATCAAACTTGGCATACAGGCTATTTATTTACTTTTTAAAATCTATCAAAAATATCCTAAATGAGCTCGAGTACATGTCTTGTTTACTCGTATTGTACAAGATAATTGATACTTGACTGGCTTAACTTGCTTGCACTGAAAACACATATAGGATATAGAGCTCCTCGCAATCAATATTTTGGACGAGTTTAATTTTGTGCGACAACGGTAAAGGTAACAGGTGAACTGACGTATGATTAGTCAAGCGTCTCCCCACGTTGGAGAATGTGTTATCACTTATCATCAGATCGTCACAGTTATGGTTATATGGTGTCATTTCAAAGAAAGACAAAATTATAGACCCTATCTAAGCAATTTTGAATTAGATATTTTTTGTGTGTAACTTACAACACTGTTCAGACGATTTTGACTGTAAGTAATGCATAGGCGTAATAAAAGGGCGATCGTTAATCTTGTTGGTGTTGCATATTACCTTCCAAATAACTGTAATTTATTATATATGGTGTTTTGTAATTATATTTGGTGTAGTTTGTAGTTAAGATTGCATGTAGATAAACCATTTTGTTTTACACTCAGTGTTAGTGTTCGCAAGTTTTAAATAAGCTATATTCATATCAATAAAGTTGCGTAAATTTTATTGTATTCAACCATATTAGACATTTTCTAAACCATATCACTACATACTAGAAAGATACTCGTTCCCGCAAATTTATGAGATTATCAATTTATTATGTATTGTTAATTTGTATATATTGTTTATGTGCTATTATTATTAATTTGTTATGTATTGTTCAAATTTGACAATAATGTCTTACTTGTGTGGCAAGGGTGCTTATCTTAACGTCATTTTTGTGTTAACTTTTTAACATCGTCTGATACTGTCTAATCAGACTGTGCAATAGATGTTTCTAATACTCAAACTACCAAGGATATTTGCAAAATGGAAACTGCCTATGAAGTTTGTAATAGGCAAATTCCTATGATGTTTGAAATAGACATACTACCTATGTTTTTAATAGCAAATTACCTATGATGTTTGAAATAGACATACTACCTATGTTTTTAATAGCAAATTACCTATGATGTTTGAAATAGACATACTACCTATGTTTTTAATAGCAAATTACCTATGATGTTTGAAATAGACATACTACCTATGTTTTTAATAGCAAATTACCTATGATGTTTGAAATAGACATACTACCTATGTTTTTAATAGCAAATTACCTATGATGTTTGAAATAGACATACTACCTATGTTTTTAATAGCAAATTACCTATGATGTTTGCAATAGGCAAACTACCTAAAATGTTTGTAATAGGCATACTACCTATGATGTTTGTAATAGGCATACTGCCTATGATGTTTGTAATAGGCAAACTACCTATGATGTTTGCAATAGACAAACTACCTACGATGTTTGTAATAGGCAAATTACCTATGATGTTTCCAATAGGCAAACTACACCTATAATCTTTGTAATAGGCAAACTACCTATAATGTTTGTAATAGGCTAACTACCTATGATTTTTGCCATAAGCAAACTGCCTATGATGTTTGTAATAGGCAAACAACCAATGATATTTCCAATAGGCAAATTTCCTACGATGTTTGTAAAAGCAAACTACCTATGATGATTGTAATAGGCAAACTGTCTATGATGTTTGTAACAGACAAACAACCCAGTATGATGTTTGTAATAGGCAATCTACCTACGATGTTTGTAAAAGCAAACTACCTATGATGTTTGTAATAGCGAAACTGCCTATGATATTTGTAATAGGTAAACAACCCAGTATGATGTTTGTAATAGGAAAACTACATTCGATGTTTTCAATAGACAAACTATTTATGATGTTTGTAATAGGCAAACTGCCTATGATGTTTGTAATAGGCAAACTGCCTATGATGTTTGTAACAGACAAACAACCCAGTATGAGGTTTGTAATAGGCAAACTACCTCTATGATGTTTGTAACAGACAAACAACCAAGTATGATGTTTGTAATGGCAATCTACCTATGATGTTATTTAAAGCAAACTTCCTATGATGTTTGTAATAGGCTATATACCTGTGATGTTTGTAATAGGCAAACTACCTATGATGTTTGAAACAGGCAAACAACCTATGATATTTTCAATATTACCTATGATTTTTGTAATAGGCAAACTACCTACGATGTTTGTAACAGCAAATTACCTATGATGTTTGTAATAGGCAAACTACCTAATATGTTTGTAATAAGCTAACAACCTGTGATGTTTATAGTAGGCAAACAACCTATTATGTTTGAAATAAGTAAACTACCTATGATATACCACATTGATTTAACCTTGAAATATCTTCGTCTGCTTGTCAGTTGCTATCTTGGAGAAATACTATCAATCAGTAGGTTTAGTTTTGTTTGTCATAGAGTTCATCGTTTTCACATATTTATAATTTCCTGGCACATTCTAGTCTTTATGTTTTTGTTAAATAGTTTGACAATTGATACATGACAGTTTTAAACTCTTTAATGGTTTGCTCTTCTAACATATTCTTGTCGTTTGTTAAATACTTTCTTCTCACGTGAATTTTCTAAAGCGTCTTGTTGGACATCCTTTTTTCATCATCTCAGCCAAAGGATATTTTGATAAAACATCACAGTTAAAACGTGTATCGATCCAGTATTTGCAATTTAATATACATGCATGTCAACACTGTCTACCTGCCACTGGTAATCCATTAGATTTATATATATATATATATATATATATATATATATATATATATATATATATATTATTTTGCATGGCAATTTTACCTCTTATGTACTGTGTGGGTGGACCGTTCAGGTAAGGCATGTGAATCCTTGGCTTTTGTTTGTCTTGCTTAATTTGTTCCCCACAATTGGGCATTATTTGTATTAGCAATTGGACTTTCAAGTGTAAATATCTCAAATTCTGATGGAGGGATGTACTTTTGGGTATATAATTTATAAAAAGTACTTAAAAATCCAGATAAACCTGAATGTTTAACACATTTTTTTTTCTGAGGCTGTACGAAGAAACCAAGAGATGAACGATCTATAATCGATTTATAATAGGTGGTTTTAAAAATATGTTCTGACATGCTATCGTATTAAAATACACAATTCAAAAGTGGTCCTTACCACCATTTCAAGCAAAACATAAAAACAAAGAAATAAACAAAATTATATAAGTCTGCTATAATATGGATCTGCAAATAATATGCAAGACAACAATAATGCATACAATCCAGGAACACGTGGTAAGAGACATTAACAAAAGGAAATAAACAAATTGTGGCTTACTGCGAGTTATCCAAATATGTTCTAGTATTTGTGATCAGATATTTAAAACTGCAGATAAATGATTGGTCCAATGCTCTCAATTTGTATACTATTCCGTATTTTATTTTCGACTGCGTTTTCAAAAAAATAGATATTATGTACTGATGTAATTCCAATGTGTATTGTCCATACTAATTTATGGGTTTCTTAGAATGCATCAACGGCAAAACATAACACTTAACTGCGGAATTTTTTATGGTGGTAGGCAGCGCGGTATCTATTTTCACTGTACCGGTAAGTCAGTAGGTTCCTTCCGTAAGGAAATTTCCAAAGAGTATTGCTACGACTTAAATGATATTAATTTAACATCGTGCTTGTTTTATCACATGTTTGACACGTGTCATGTTTGTAAACGCTTTGGCCAGATGGAATGATGTGAAACATATTGAAACTAGATTAAATTTCAGAATAAAATCACGTTTAACAAATAACGAACAAAACACCAAACAGATGTCCCCCTCTCGCCCACATCATGTTGAAGATATTTACTAGCGTATATACATTTGCTAACTACATTTATTCATTGTAATTCTGCGAATCATCATTCGATTTTCAGGAGCACTCATTGGTTACTGTCTAAATACAATTTTCTGAAGTCGGCTAAATATTTCCTGTTTGTTGAGTAATTGCCTTTTATATTTACTGTTTTATAGATCCTATTATATTAATAGGGTAGCTAGTAAATTGTCTTTCGATTTTTATTAATAGGCTCTCGAATGACAGCACGATGGTTTGGACAACTACTGATTAAGATCAATCATCCCACTTTAGTTACAGCTTATTTTTATTACAACGAATAAACATTTAACATACACAGAGCAAATTCATCTACAATATGGTGGGAGTGGCAGAGGTTGGTAGTGGTGTGAGACTGTGCTATTCTTCTAAGATGAAACAGTATCTTCTTTTATTTCTTGTTATTTCTTTTAATCACAAATAATATCATGGATATAATAAGGTGTCATTTTTCTATAAATCAAAATAAATTTCCAACTACTGATAGACATAAATCAAGCAAAACTGTGTCAGGTCTATGCCCCAGAACATTGAATTATTGGTCCCTAATATAACTGCCGTATAACGTGGTACATATCGCGGTACGTTCTAAAATACGGTATAGCAAGGTGTAATATTTTTCAATGTACCCAGCTCTAATACAAATATAGGCACGAAAAGAACTTCAGATTTTAAATTCTTTTGTTTTACATTATCAAAAAAGTAGGTAAATGTGACCCACATCTCGCTTTTCACTGACACTGGCTGATTTTTTTTTTAATTCACTGTTTTAATATAACTCAATTTATTGTGACCTACAATTGACAGATTTTTGTGCTGACCTGCCTTAAGTCGCTAATACCAATACGCAAAGCATACATACATACATACATACATACATACATACATACATACATACATACATACATACATACATACATACATACATACATACATACATACATACATACATACATACATACATACATACATACATACATACATACACGCACGCACCCACTCACCCACACATACATACAAACACATACACACAGACACATATACATACATACATACATACATACATACATACATACATACATACATACATACATACATACATACATACATACATACATACATACATACATACATACATACATACATACATACATACATACATACATACATACAATGCTTTGTATCTATAAATAAGTTAAATGTTTGCATGTAGCTCAAAAAATAGGATTTCGCTAATCTGCCTGTGCTAAACATAAAATAAGAGTATGCTACTTGATGAGTTTTACACCCGCAACACCAACTCAAAACTAGATTACCGTGTGCTTTCTTGCTCACTTCACTCCTTTGGATTCAATTATATTCTAAACCTTCATTTTTGAATCAATCTTCCTACTAGGATAGATGTTTTTATACATCGCAGTGACTATCACAGACTTACAAAAAAAGAAAGTCACTGTGACCTAACATTTCATATTAGTCCCTAGGTTACGTGTTTGCATTTTACTGATATTCCCTTGTGTCTTTTGCACCTTATGTAACAGAATTGGCATTGTTATCAATATTACACCCTTACCTTAAAGTTAGGCTGACATTTTCTAATATCTTTAATTGGGTGGTATTTATGATGGAGTGTAAAATTTGAGCATTTGATGTATATCTGTTATACGTTTTAATAAAAAGATCACTAACCTTTTTAAGTATTTGCATTTAAATGGTGACGACATTATTGTTTGACAATTCTATGCATTAACTTTCAGTCATGACCCATTTTTATCCTTGCCACAGTGGGTGTAAATATAAATATGTAGATGAATGGCAACCATTCCATATTAATAACTATACATTGTATAATTTGATAGGTTACCATGAACAGGCTAATTGTATATTGTACAGGTGATTTCTTATTTAAATAAGGCGAGTAGACTGAATGTGAGGGTCAAGTTGTAGTGGTTAATTATCTAAAATATGCTATAGGACTGACATCATAAATCGAAAAGAGACGTTGAAAATTTTCCATTCATTGAAGAGACTGTTCATTGTATAAAACTTATTTGATGAATCTAGTGTACTCTATTTATCACACATAAACGTTTATTTAGTGTCTGAACCAATAACTGTAGACCTAAGCAGAAACCCCGAATGGTCGTATTTTGTTCCGCGTTATATGGAAGTTTTCTTAGCAATTTGTCTTTAACCTAATCACACTGATCATGTTCGGATCTGATTAAACAAGAACTAAAACGATTTTAAGCAAGTAAATTAATCATTTAGAACTGATAGTCTTGTACTTGAGAAAGATATATTCAGCTGGACGAAGAATCAACTATTTATGTTGGGGAGATAATCGGTTGTTTTTTAATTCCAACTGTTGTCTCATTTATATACTGGAGCATTATAATTGGCAGTTAAAAACAATTGATAAGACCAATGTGATATTTGCCCAGTGTAAAGTATGGTCCTTGTTTTAATCAGTTCTGGATGACTTCAGTTACTTATTTGTTTTAACAAATGCAACCTTTTCTTCCTACATTGATACAAGAAAAGATATAAAAGCATGGGGTATATTGAATGAGAGAGAGAGAGAGAGAGAGAGAGAGAGAGAGAGAGAGAGAGAGAGAGAGAGAGAGAGAGAGAGAGATACATACATACATACATACATACATACATACATACATACATACATACATACATACATATGCGTGCTGAAAAATGGCGTTAAGCCTCACAACAACCAACAACATACATAGATACATACATACCTACCTACCTGCCTGCCTACCTACCTGCCTGCCTGCCTGCCTGCCTGCCTGCCTGCCTGCCTACCTACCTACCTACCTACCTACCTACCTACCTACCTACCTACCTACCTACCTACCTACCTACCTACCTACCTACATACATACATGCATACATACATACATACATACATACATACATACATACATACATACATACATACATACATACATACATACATACATACTGCTTTAATGAGTACATAGCAGCATCAATATCGATAATGACAAACTGACAATGACAAAAATAATAAAAACAACAAAATCTTCAAACCTATGATCTTTAATTGAGTGCTGGTTTCGCAAGACATTTATGACACTGATTCAAAATAATGATTTATTTTTTAACGTTAGGATAGAGAACATCAACATTATGCAATTATTTTTCTAAACTTTAACAACATGAACAGAAGCAAGGTTAATTTGATAATGTAACAAATGTATATATGTTTTCTTTACTACACGATTAAGAAATTAAATAATTCAATAGAATTTGATAGTAATTTTACTCCAACACTTCGACAGATAATTTTTAACTGCATAATATCAAAAATGTGAAATTTATTTGCGAAGAATCACGTTAGTAGATCTGATATAAGGAATCAATTTACTTGTTAGCATGTGTACACAAATTGCAGAAATAAGATTCATTTTAATCGGAGATTAAAGATTTAATTTTACAATATTTGATCAGAGAATAGACATATTCATCTTATTATCTATAAATCTTTAATATGAGAGTTAGAACCTATTAGACCATCTACATATCGCGATTAAAAAAAAATTAAATATGTATAAAGAAATGAAGAAAAGGTATATTCAATGATCCAATTTTCAAACTTCAAATTGTGATCAACACATGATATCTAAAACAATGTTTTACTGCGTGAAGATCAAATATACACAGGTTTTGGTACATGTTCGTATCTGACACAGTCTGGTCTCCAGCGGGGTCAGGAAGGACGATGATTCGTATACCTCAGCGAGATTTTTTTATCATTTATGTCAATTTTAGATAAGGTGTTGATTCTCCGGTTGCATCTACACACGTCTTGGACGCTAATACAGACCCCCATCCTAGCTGAACAGCTCCTGGCCCCAGTGGTGCTTACACATTGCCCTCCACTCTTCATACATTGTCCGAAAACTTGAGTTTTCACGGCAAACTGGCATAATAAGAGACTCAACAAGAAAGGACGCACGAGATTACGCTGCATATTACGTAATGTAATACCTGTACCAAGAAAGAGAGCTAACAGTCATTTCTACAATATAATCCTATATTTACACTAGAATAATAAGGTATTTTAAATTCTTTCCTTTGGTTTATGTTTGTTGTTGATTTTTGTTTCTTCCAAACATAAAATCTCGGGAAAAAAAGTTCAACGTTGCAACGTTGCAAAAGCTGATATATTTATAAGAATATATAAAAAATTTAATATACAAATAGATAAACCGAATCTAAGAAAATTTTTTATAAAAAAGAATTTTCTGATTATAATCTTGCTATAATTAAAGAGAATGACAGGTTGCTGTCGATTTTTAAGACACCCTTCTCCACGAACTGTTGATTGTAATCCTGTACTTGCTGTTGTACGATTTAACGCCATTTTACAGAACAAGGTAGGTTTTATACGACGGTCTGTTTAAATAGTGGAGACAAAACAGGGAAAACCCCAGAAATGAACCACCGACTCACGAGAAGAAAATGGCAAGCTTTCTCACATACCCACTTTGATGACTCGAACCCATGCGCATACAGAGGTGAGATAGCAATGATCTGTAATGGTAATGGCGAGCGCCTTAGATCACTCGGCCACCGTCGATTATAATGTGGTACTATGTTAATATATATTAATATATATATATATATATATATATATATATATATATATATATATATATATATACATATCTATATATATATATATAATTCTATATATATATATATATATATATATATATATATATATATATATATATATATATATATATATATATTAGTCCATTGAGTTTATAATGAGTGAAGCAATCATAGCGTACTCCGTGAATGTTGCTGCAGAACGATGGTCACTTTGTTTTTTATGAAATCGATTATTCCAATATTGTTTTCAGTGAGTCGACGATGAAAACGGCACCTAATGTCTGGGCTTTATTTCGTTCTTAGACAAATTCAATATTACTGTTTTGTATACAATTATACCATAAAGAACAATGTATGCTATCTGTTTAGTCCCATTGTAATTATTTTTAAAGCAAATCTAGCGATGGTTATTTATCAAGATGACTACCAAGCCTATCTGTCTGTCTCTTCCTCTCTCGGGGTCTCTCTATCCCTCTGTCTCTGTCTCTGTCTATATCTGTCTCTCTCAGTGCGACACTTCTATTTGCTTTTTACAGATGTTATAATTAAAAATATTGATTTTAAAAAGTTCGCTTTTCTAACAATTTGTTGTTCAAGTTTTAAGCAAAGTAGATCTGGGTCTATATTGTTTGATGTTGGATTCGACTAATAAACGAGTACGTACGGTATAAGATGACAATTAGAAAATAAAGTCTTGTGGTATTAGACTTGCAATCACGATTTTCTGTATCCAGTTTCGGTGTTACTCGACTCCCTGTGATGTTACTTTTCTGAGATGTACGAGTTGGTCGTGATCATCATACAAAAATACAGCATATAATCAAATAAGCACTAAATATAATATACGTTTTTGCTGCATATTCAATATAGAGGAGTAAAGCACATTATATATTGCATGAACATAAACTACATAGCATAGCAAGCAGTATATGTTATGATGAAGCCATTGCTGCACATAATGTCTAAGCTAACACACGTATTTTCTGAACTAATGCACATAACACTATTACCACTGAAAAAACTGAAAATCGCAGTGTATGATAAGAAAAAATGATTTAGCATATAAATATATAAACCAAAGTTGAGAAATTTTTTCAATCCAAATTTTCCGATTTTTATCTTATCATAATTTAATACACTGATTATTAAATTTAGCAGACTTTGATTCTAGTTTTAAATTTCATATTAAGGCGTTATGAATCAATTCAAAGGAGAACTATCAATTATAATGTGGTACATGCCTCACATATATCCCAATACAATACGAAATATATGGATCGCTTTGGTTGTTTATCTGACAATCCCAATCATATTGTTCTTATCATACACTTCGTATTATATCTCAGTTGTGGCGGATATTGTCAAATGTGAACAATAGCTACCAACTTTACTCTCTTATAATCGAGTTCAACAACAAGGAACATCGTCCCTCATCTGCTGTATCATAATTTGCTGACCGATCAGGGTCTATGTTGAAAGTTCTACTATTGCTAACACACTGCATAGACTCAGATGTTCTGTTGAAGTATGCGACGGTAATCTAAATCTGTGCAGTTTGCGGCAGGATTCAATTTATAAACGAGTACAGACGGTATCCCATAATATATTTCGTCTATATATGTCTTATAAATGCTCAGGTGCATTCGTTAATAGTATTTGTTTTGTAATGTTTGTACTGCGAAAGATGACAGTTCTTTTTACTGGTAGATGAGTTGATCCCACTGAGAATAGTAGACAACAATAGGTAGATAAGGGAAATTGCCGGTTAACTCGTTAATGGAGTCATAGAATATAGAAAGGATGCCATGATGGCATTTTCAAAGATACAACAGACAGGGATAAAAATGTCCGCACTCCATCAAAATACTCAACACATTTTGTAAGGATGGAAGCGGAAGAAAAGTGAAAGTATAGTATATTCATAAAATACAAAACATAGTCACAAATTTTGATATTGTATGGTGGATGTGGTGGTGATAGTGAGTCGTGATTTGAACCTTTCCCTAGCAGTAAAATGAAGAACAGTCTCCTTTCAAATTACTCAACAGCTTTTTTTTCTGGTAACGCCAAAAATATTGTAATTCGAATTTATTCATCTTAATTTTTCGTTTTTGGTGGGAAGGGGGTGATGATGGTCATAATTTGAAATTTACTCAGTTAATGCTTAGTCCATACTGTTATGTCCAATGATATTGTTCTTCGATAAAATAATATGTACAAATCTGGCAATGGAAAAGTTACCATATTTATTCTATTCTAAAATGTCATTTCGTTGCAATCAGAAAACGCATTACTTAGCTTAAGAAGAAGGAATTATTTTATCAAAAGCAAAAGTTGTAATAGCCTTCATTTCACCAACATAACTTAAGTATTGACTTAATTTTAAATCCCAATTCCAGTGCTGTAATTGGCTGAAAATGAAATCTGACTCAAATTGACCAATCGTAGGTAGAGTCTTAACTTAGGATTTGATTTGATAAAATTTGAGCTTTACTTCATTGGAATAACGATGTATAAGAGGCAGACTGAGTTATATAATATCCCACCTTCTTGCCTTCATTTGTGTCCGTTCCAGATCATATTTCAATTGGTTTATTACAGTGATGGTAGTGAAGGCATTGCTTGAGTTGTTTGTAATATTAGCTCTTGTTGTTTTCTTTGGTAGTGTGGTTGTAGTGGTGATTATATATATATATATATATATATATATATATATATATATATATATATATATATATATATATATATATATATATATATATATATATATATATATATATATATATATATATATATATATATATATATTTGTGTGTGTGTGCACGTCAAAGAGAAAGAAACTCACCTTTGCTTACGTCTGAAAACCTGCGAAGAGTAAATTTAAGAGACTTTCAGTGCAATCTTTTTTCTTCAGATCCTTTCTTGCTGGAAAAAAGCAAAATCAATTTTTGCCATGAAAAGAATATCGAGGTTAAAGTTATGCGCTTGGTGGCTATACCCTTACTGCTTTCTATAAGCCTTTGAACACAAGTGAATTATTTCGGAGAACATCATTCTTTATATTTAAGAGGAACTTTTTAAAGGAAAACATTTCTTTCTTGCAAACAGTGTTTCTTGAAAGATTTACTTTTTCTGGCATTTTACCTTATATAAACTCGCAGAAATAAAATAAAGAAAAGGAAGATTGATTGATTGTTAGATTGATTGATTAATTGACGTCGTAATGATATTTGACCTTAAATTAGTATAATCAGCAAGTGTAGCAAAATTTTTCATGTACGTTGCATCGCAAGAAGTGCATCTTTAACTAGTGTAGTACTAAGTATTAGTATCATTAATGAATTTTTAAATATAAAATTACAAACACTGCATGAATAATTTAATAAAAATATAGGTAATTGTGTGTGCGTGTGTGTGTGTGAGAGAGAGAGAGAGAGAGAGAGAGAGAGAGAGAGAGAGAGAGAGAGAGAGAGAGAGAGAGAGAGAGAGAGAGAGAGAGAGAGAGAGAGAGAGAGAGAGAGAGAGAGAGAGGAGTTACCTTTTGGCTACGAGATTTGATAGATTTGGCAGCAGATTACTTCATGACGTAAATGTTGTTTCTGTTCAAAAGCGAGTCAATTTATAAGGTCCTATTTGAGATAACACACTGTCAAGCAAGATGTACGCTCTAACTCTCTTTAGTAGTATCACATGAAGACAAGTATATTAAATTTAAAAGCTTTTAAAATAATATAGGCTAATGTAAGGGTTCACATCACAAAATACATAGATTCATGAATATCAGATACAAAGTACGAAGTCAGGTAAGAATCATTGCATAACGATCCACATAAAATGTAATGTAAACTTCGATGGAAGAAAGGTCTCGAAAGAATAGTCTGAGTTGATTTGTGGAAAATATATCGAAAATATTTTGCCTTCTTGAAACGTCTTATTGATATTTGAAAACCGGCTTCTTTATTATAAATATATTAAAGAGACTTCGTCCTTCCAATATCTGTACGATTCATGAAGTTATTTATTATATTTATTATGCAAAACATAGAAATTATCAAATGGGACTGAACAGGTACATTTTTGCTTTGCAAAGCCCATGCAGTTTGCTCTTCAGATGGGTGTAACTGATAAAATATCTTGGAAAATATAACAGATCACGAAGTTCTCGCACCATAGAGACACATCTACATGCATGCGCGCCCGCAGCATTGGTCAAGGGGGATCACATGAGCCCCCCACCCCGGAAATCATGATGCTTGTATATATATATATATATATATATATATATATATATATATATATATATATATATATATATATATATATATATATATATATATATATATATATATATATATATATATATATATATATATATATATATATATAGTCCGACAAGTTTAATCATGCAAATGAAGCTGAAACTATGTCACAAGATTCTGTTCAAAACGCTTAGTAAATATTATCTTTAGTTTCATACTGCTTAATATATTAACTCTCCCTCCCCCCGCTGAACATTCCGTGGGCGCCCATGTGCAAATGAAAATCTATCTCCAGATTTAACTGCTACATGGACATATTCTTTTGTAATATGATTTATGATCATATCTCTTTCCCGTGTGTATTCTGAGAATCAAACAGCCATCTCATAATTTACAAAGTAAGTTTGTAATGAGAGATTTTTGAATAATTTATCAATACAGATGTCTACGGTACAGATTACAACTAATGCATACACTGCACTGTATACATTGGCTTCATGGGAAGAAGGATATAGAAAAGTTATAAAGATCCGCGTTGGACCTAATTTAGTTGGTATATCGTCCGATTCTTAATCCAAGGGACGTGGGTTGGGTTTCCGTCAAATCCAGCCAGGGTCGATTGCCTCTGTGTTACATTGGGAAAGGCACTTACTTCCATATTCTCCGCATGATATAACTTTAAATGTGTTTAAAACCAAAATGCAACATACAAATACCAAATGATGTCACTCTGTTTATTTCTATGGAACATTTACGTATGTCGAAATAGTCAAAGGGTTGTATACCCTTTGAATACATGAAGATTGTAAACAAAAGAATGAAGATGTAACGAATGCAAGTGTAGCGATTTTAAATAAAATATATGACATATTTTGATTTTATTTTTCATAAATTTTACAGCCGGAACTAAAACACTGAGCGCGTCGCTGATTTATAATTACACTTTGTGTATAGCAATTTTGTAAATATGTATGGATTGATCTCGATTCTTTATCTGATCGTTCCGATGATGTATAATGGCACTTTGCTCGGTTGGTGGATATCGTTGTTATCATTATTGATGCACAATGTTGCTGTTGTTGATGTTCTTGTTGTAATTGCTCTTGCTGTTAATGCTATTGTTATTCTTGTAGATGCTTATCTTATCCTACCAGAACACCAAAGGCATGTTACTTAGTTATTTAAAAAGACAGCATACAGCCCAACCCCCCAAACCAACAAGCAAACAAAAAAGAGCTCAGACTATCTATTTTGATAATTCAATGCAAAATAACTTATTTTAATAAAAATGTTGCGAATATAACCACTCACCAGCATGAATTTGGCTGTACACATTCCATAAAAGTGTATAATGTTTACGCTATACAATCCATGATAAGTGCTTCCAATTAAATGCCCTTTACCAACATATGGGTTAGTTTGTTATGCCTCGTTCCCCATTGACCTGAAACGTCATTAGTTGAAGTGTGCACTCTAATAATATTGTGAAGTGTGTTGTTGTTTTCAGACCAGTTATATCCATTGAAAATAAACTTTAAATTGACCTCTACAAAATATCAGTTTGATGTCAACAAAACAAAATGCATATTAACAACTCAAAACAAAATGTAATACAATCGAAACAAGGCAGCGCCTATCTACTAAAATGGATTTATATCTAACTCAGAATGACGTAGACATGTTTATTTTCCAAAATCATAAACTTCTTGGTAGCTGTATTGATCAACATCTCATCTGGGATGCACATATCGAACACCTATGTGCAATGGTAGCCAAAAGAATAACTCCAATAAACTTGGCAGGAGATTGTGTCTTAAATTGGCCCCTGTCAAATTTCTTAACTTATGGCTGTGGTGTGACCGTTTCAGCTATTATTGTTTACTAATTAAAGATATGGATATATTTATGAATTAGGTATTTGGGCTTGTGTTATTCTTGAAAATGATGTCAGGCATGTACACCTTAATATGTTACTCTGTAGGTAATATATTAAAGTTTACGGTGTAATGGAGCTAATACTTTTTTTTACAGTAATGAATTAAATATTTATTTTCCAAATATCAAAGTGGAGCATTTTGTTCAAAAAATTTGAAAGCGGTAATTAAACAAAAATAAGCGCCCCTCCCCGTCCCAAAATAGTCAGGCATTCCCTTGTATGCGACGTTTTTGCCATTGCGTGCAGTGGTTTTGTGAGCCAAAGCAATATGTTTGTCATTACATGCAGTGATGTATCAGCCAAAGCATTAGGTTTATGATCATGTGGTGTTATCATTATATGTGTTGCTTACAGGTCATGCAGTCATACAACATCGACTATTTCAGTAATGGATATCACTTTTTGTTAATTATAAATACATTAAATTGCAGGAGTGTAATACCGTGGGAACAGTTTTCAATTACATTTTTTGCACGCATTTTCCCGCCCCTTCCCAGCATCTGCGTAACATGCATTCTCTCACTTGTCTATTTCGTCCTTTCCTTTATTTAGCACAACAACACTGTTTAAATAGAAGTGATTCACCTTTTTAGATCCTCATGCATCAAAATTCTTTCGGAAGATTATTGTTTAAATGTCCCTATAAGTATGCATAAAGAAAATCAGTGTTTCATTACGTGGACATGTCATAAAGAAAGCCACACATGTTGATAAACAAATTTGTACTAAACTATATTAATACAATTAGACCTTTAATGCTTCCTTTATGACCCAGTTTTGTACCCGGCCACCATCGTAAATGTTCTTACCTATCGACAAATTTAGTCAGAAAGTTTCATGATGACATTTAAGGTGCAACGCATTCCAGGATTGAATAGACTTTGGATAACAATATTAGTATTAAACTGGAACACACCAATTTATATTTAATTTAAGATGAACAAATGCTCCACATTGACATTCACTATATATTATCTGCACTCTCTTTATTCCTTGTTATTTTTTTTTGCTGCTCATATCTTTACATACTGCATTCAATCTTTTTATTCTGTTCTTTTTTCATTATATTTTGTACTTCTGTTTTAATGGTGACAATATCATTCGTAGAGCACAGGGAATGGAGCGAAGAAGTGAGATTACAGTTCGCACACCTCACCTTTTTGTTACTATTTATTCATGTTGTAAGCTTGTGCACTCTTTCTGATCCTACAACATATGCAGCGATGAGACAAATGAGACACGTCCATTTTGTTGCTGTCTCTAAGACAAATAGAATATGGGAATAAAAAGCTAATAAGAATAAAACAATTTGAAAGGATATAATAAAAATATCGCGCTCACAAAAAGATTCTAACAATACCTGACATTTTAAATAAAAAGGAAACCTACCATCAGTCATTTTAAAAATCACATTAGAGTATCCGTCTTTTCAATATCTTCATAATATATGAGTACTTTTTAGTCTACATTCCTGTAGACGCGTGAGACCGGCAGGTATCTACACTACGCGGCCTTTCGTTACCGTGATTTGCGTGATCTTGTAGTAGAATTCCCTCCTATGACTAAAAAAGGATAGGAGTAGGGAACCTTTTTTTTAGAAACGAAAGGATGGAACAGCAGATGATAACACAATCTTTTACAAGGTACCGAACAACAATGCCTTGTTGAAAGACCAATAGGCAAATTTTCAATTATATAATTAGATTACAAGATTTACTGAAGAATATTCATCAATATGCACATACAATCATGATTTAATTCCGAACATCTTTTCCTTTTGTCAAATAAAGTTTCTGCCAGTTATACCTACAACATAATGCACCGGCAGATCTGGTTTATGCAGTTGTTAGGAATAGTTAATAGAATAGATACCTCAGAGTCTAATCTACCGGCGCATTATGCGATGACAAATTGGGGTCGATGTTGTCTGCAGTTGGACACGACTAATAGGCGAGTACATATGATATCTGATGGAATTTAGAAAGAAAAAAAATACCGACTTAAGATGTAAAATTTGCAATCCCAATTTCTCTATATCAGATTTCAGTGGCACTCGAGTCTTGCCTTCTATAAATTCTTGACTGATTGTGGTTTTCTACTTCTTCTATTTCTGAATTACGGTACTACTCCGGCTCCATATTCTTTTCCTACTTGGAACACCGTTGAGATACAAGTGTTTGCTTTACAACAATAAAAGGTATATGTAATTTTGTGTTTCTCCTTTCTTAGTAGAGGTTCCTTTTCTTTGACGCTGTGGAATTTCTGGAACCCAGTGTCATCGTCTGGACATGTATAACAAGTCTTTTGGCCCTTATCTCGAGTGGATTAGTCCTTAGTCTTACAGGAAATATTTTTCGAATACTTCTGTTAAATTTCTGGCAAAAAACGCGATATGTTTTAACTTTACATCTTAACAGACTGAAAGTTGAATGAATAAATTAATTTAGGATGAGAAACTCTCTATATATAGGAAAAGAACGTGTAAAGGAAAGTTCAGTTATATTTTCCACATCAGGATGAAATCACCTGCTATGAAGAAACCAGAAGTCAGGCGACTACGACGACCTTCTGTGTCTCTTAGTGACGTGATAGCACAATTGCATGCCAACAGTTTTGATGCGGACATGAATAAGCTTGCCTAGTGTAATCTACCTATTGACCGAGAGAGTCAAGATCATCAAAGAAAGAATATCGTTCAGTAGCCCACCACTGATTGTTTTCACATTTGACTGGCATAAAAATAAACGACTTCCAGAATATTTCAAACGACAGCTTACACAAACTAGGGAATTTAAAGAGCTCATGTTTGAAGTTCGACGAGATAAATCAGCAGTCATTTTTTTTGCAGGTTTATTGGAATCATTATTAGAAACATTGAAGCTACAGCGCCGAGCTAAGGAAGACGATCGTTATATCCATCAGTCACGACAGTTTGAAGTCTGCAGTCTGGGTTGAGTTTAGTACGCTGGAGTAGTTAATACCTTCCTAGCTTATCGTCACAATTAAGCCTGTTCAACAATCGAGTAACGATTTTAACATGACCGATTGAAAGCTACTCTTAACGTGACACACGGTGACCTCCCAAAGCAAATTAAGCAAAGTTTTATTGTGTGGATGAAATTAGCGCTCCTAAACGAAATATCTTTGAGACTAAGAACTACAAAAAACAAAACAAAACAAAACAAAACAAAAAAAAAAAAACCACAACGAAACATAGATTGTGCCATCGTCGTGGGTTGAACTACATGAGGAACAGTCAGACAAAAACGATCATGGAACAGGTTTTGAAAATTGGAAAGACCAAAACGATCATGAAACAGCGTTGGAAAATTGGAAAGACCCCAACAACAACTCACATAATGTACAGTTGATATTGAGACAAGGGCATCTTAATTAGGCATTTGCTTGAGAATGTAGTCTACCAGCTCAATGCATTATCTCAGAATTGTAAGTAACCGCATATGTAAACCATGATGCTCTATGAGAGAAAGACCAGTGTGAGGTGAAGTTGTTTGAATTTGCAATATATATATATATATATATATATATATATATATATATATATATATATATATATATATATATAATGGAGATAAAGTCTGTGCACATCTGTGTTTCTTTCATGCGTTGTGGCCGAACTTACTTTGGATACTGTACGTTTGGAAATTGCGCATGATCTAAGCACACTGCTAACTACTATGACCGCTCTCATGTGCTGGAAAAATCATCCTGAATTAGCTTATGTACACTATCGTTAGCCTTTACTAAAATAGGGAAAAGAAATTTTGTTTGAATAGACAATACCATCTTTTAAAGTAGCAAATGAATAAATGACAAAATATATAAACGTATAACAGTTGTAAGCTCTTTTCTGTACAATGTACCACTGGTGTCAGGGACGTCGACATGACCAAGTAGAGTTAGCAGCTATTTTGAGAGGATCACATATGAACCAAGGCCAAGCTCTAAAACCCAAATTACACACATCAAAACAGTTAAGCCTCTGAATGAAATGCCGGTGAACCTATGATATTTCCCCATGAAGTCACCCTTGAAGTATTTTAGATTAACATATGATTTGTATTGATTTGGGCACAGATGAGAGAGAGTTCAGTAGTGATAAGGAAATGTGGCAATTGTACAGGAGAATTGATTGTGATTTTATCCCATAAACGAACACACCGGAAGACTTTCTACATTGGAGGTTGAGCAGACGATAATCTCAATGGCTTTAGGTGCAAACTTGAGCAAGCTGTAATTATTATTAGTGTCTAGTCGAGTTTTTCTTTTGTAGGTGTATGTCCGTGAGAATGGAGCACAAAGAAGAGATCCTTGAAATGGAATGCACATGAATTTTGTTTTTCTTGAACAAAATGTTTAATAAAGGAAAAATGTTCTGATTGGAATATGGAAATATAGTGGTGGGGTGGGTGAGTTTTACACTCCGACAGGTAAAGGTACTGGGTTGAAATTACTGAGGATGTTAAGGTGGCAGGGTACAATTTCGCAAATTTTACTCTGGCAAGTATCTTAATTAAGGCTGTGGTGTGAATTTTTCAGCTATTATCGTTTAATAATTAAAGATATGGACATATTTGTGAATCGGGTGTTTCGGACTTGTGTTGTTGAAACTGATGTCAGGCATGTACCACAATTACTGCACGCGAGCTTGATGTAATCTGAGGTATTTTTGTCACTCTGTATGACGTTTTTCCTTTAGATTATTGTTTTCTTCTTTAACATCAAGAATGCGTCGAGCACCTGTGGCATGTACACATTCTTTAGTTACTCTGCTGTATGCTGATAGTGAAATACCAATAGTCGGCTAGGAAGAAGAGCTAGCATAGCATAGCAGTAATCGATTGGATTTGAAGCAAGTAGAATAGCTTGAAAACCGCTTGGATGACAACTGTTTTCAATTGCATCATTATGTTTAGTATACACTGT
Source organism: Potamilus streckersoni (assembly GCA_016746295.1). Classification (NCBI taxonomy): domain Eukaryota; kingdom Metazoa; phylum Mollusca; class Bivalvia; order Unionida; family Unionidae; genus Potamilus; species Potamilus streckersoni. The sequence continues at coordinate 930,612 of JAEAOA010001616.1, forward strand.
TTTGCCGAATTGTCATTTATGAAAAGGGCTTATGTTTGCTTTATGAGCATGAAATGGTTTCAAAAATGACATTCGGACATCAAAATTGCAAGTATATAATTTGGTTTGTGATGCATAAATTTCTATGCCCTGCCATTGAGTTCTCTGGTCAAGTGGATAATATTCTTATGCTTTGTTTTCAGTGCCGGATTAAACACTGTGGAGTCCCGTAGACAGTTGAAATCTCGGGACCTCCCTCGCAAATTATCTCCTAATATGTCAAGATCAAATCAATTCAATATTATTTTGATCAGTTGTCGCGGAACCGGTGCCTTCTCTCAGAACTCTGCCTATTGGGTAATCCAGCACTGTTTGTTTTAATATCGGTATCTAAAGATATGAAAGTTTTTAGCCTCAATTTTGTATGTGATTTTTTATGATTTGCTTTTAAATACTAGGTTACTGATTGCGGCATTAAATTTGTACGTAAAATCTGTCCCCTAATAGCTTTGAGCATGCAAGAAATAGATAACTCTTAACATGCTTTGAAAATTAACATTAAGCCCAGATATCAGAAAGAAATCTCGTATTGCACCAACTTGTGTTAAAGTAATAACGTCTTGCATGTAATTATTGGTTTTTGTGTTAAGCACCCCCCCATATTGCCTATCTGGCATTATTTTAATTTTAACGCGCATTTTAAAGAGAACAAGGGCAGTAGGAGGTTTTTAGATTGTTATTTTATCCTCTTTTCCGACTAAACACCCTCTATAATCAACATACACTTCTCGAAAGAGCAACGATTTTACTATGGTTATGATATTTTTGAAAAATTTAGCTCATGCGAGTAGTAGATGAAAGTAAGAATCCGAGCTCAACAACCCCCTCCAGACCTCCAAACAAATACAAAATACCTAGGTAACGTAATAGAAAACCTATTGCAATCAATAATTGCGTTAAGAATCCGAGCTCAACAAATACAAAATACCTAGGTAACGTAATAGAGTAAGAATCCGAGCTCAACAACCCCCTCCAGACCTCCAAACAAATACAATAGAACACCTGTTGCAAAATACCTAGATAACAGGTAAAATATTAATTTACGTGATCTTCAGAATAAGCAAAATGATTTGTCAGACTCAATTATAAAAATCATTACGATTAAGCAGAGCGTGGCGATTGTGGGACTAAATTACTGCGTTAGAATTCCAGTATGGTAAGTGGTATTATACCTCATTACCAACTGATTAATGTCTCACCTGTAAGTATCAAACAATATTTATTATCATGGTAATAGAGGGCTAAACTATACTACTACGCTCCACATAACGACGGGACTCAAACAAATCTTTTTATTGTGATTGTTAAGAGGGTATTTTTTGTCCGATAAAATACACCTGTGACCGATCAAGATCAATTGTCAGTGTGGTGTATTTTTGCTGACTAATCGGACAGTGAAGTTTTTAATTCGTAGCAACTTCTGATACAAATGTTTTGTTCGAGATAATTAAAATACTCGCTGTATCAGATCTGATGAGCGAAAGTTTTAACTTGTCACGGGTACACTAAAGGCTATGCCTGATGTTTCATTATTAATTTCAACTGTCAATGGTTTGTCGTCCATCATTAGATATTTGATTTTGCTACTGTAGCTATTTGTTACTGTCAAATTTCAAACATTATTTTTTAAAGTTTAGATAAAATTTTAGTTTGCAAGATAATTTCAAGTATATCTCTATTTTCAGAAAATTCCCCAATTGCAAGGGTACCCTCCCCCTTTTTCGCAATAACTTTATCAAAAAAAATTATAAAAACCCGGTTTGAAAAGGGACATCGGGTTGGGCTTAGAGGTTTTGTCCAAATTTAAACATGGGTTTTATAAAACAACACCCCCAAATCAAGGGGCGTACTTGTAGTAAAAAAATTTTATAAATTTTTTAAACAAAATCACGAGGCGCCCTTTTTTGCTTTTTTTGTTATTTTATTATTGTCTAAAAAATAGGGCAACTTTTATTTTACGTAACCCGAAAAAGTATTTGATAGCGCTCGATTCTTTTCTTTCTTTGAATTACCAAAAACCCTTTTATTTGTGTCTCATAAAGTTTGCTGTCACGGGGGTAATAAAAGATCAAAGATATTTTTACCCATTTTTTAATCCTGAAAAGATGCCCCTCGCATTCGATTTCATAAGGGAGCAAATCATTTCAGAAAAACAATAATTTTAACGGGGGCCCATTGATTTTTAAAAAAATTTAATAATGAAAAATGTTTTTCACCCTTTAAATAAATTTAAATGAAGCCCCAACGTAACCCTTTTTTTTTTTTTTTGATTTGTTTTGCTTTTTGAAATGAAACCCAAGTTTTCCCCTTTAAAATATTTTCATGCTCACAAAAATCATCGCTACAAAGTTTGTTTCTGCGTTTGAATCTTTTGATATTCGATTTTTGGGGGCGTTTCCTAAATTCCCCACGTTTACCAAAAACAAAATTTTTCATCATTTTTAAAAAAATTTTTTCCAAAATTTTTCATTTTTTGCCCCCTTTTTCCCTTGAAGTTTTCGAGTTTTAATAAAACCCTTCATCCAGGGCGACTGTTTAAAAATTTAGTACGCGAGGGAATTTTCTCAACAAAAACCGGGCATCGATGTTGTTTTAAAGTTTGGGGAAGGGAAAAACAAAATTTTGGGTTTATAAAAGCAAATTTGGTACTAGTTTTTTTTCCCATAGAATGTGTTTGGTAATGTGCGATGTTGTTTCTTCTGATAAAAAACTATATCAAATTTCATCGTTTTCCCCCAAAAAAGGGTTTAATCGTTATTTTTTTTAGCGGGGTTTGGGAAAATCGGATCAACTTAAACGAAAAAACAAAACATCTTTGGGGTATCTTTTTTTCTGTCTCGGATAAAAATTGATCACCCGTAAACCAATGAAACCATTTAAAGGGAGGGGTTTCTGCCATCGAAAAACCCGAAAAGGTTATTGCAACTAGTTTAAACTATTTACTTCAAAGAAGGTCAGGATTAAAAACTTTTTCAAATATTTTTTGTTTGCTTCAGCATATTTCTTTTTAAAAAAACCGAATACCGCCCCCGGGTCCCTTTCTCAAAAAAAAATTGAACATACAACACCCAGTCAAAATTCCCAAACCTTCCCTTTTAAATTTTAACAGAGCTCCCATGACTTTTCCCGGGGCTGAAAAATTCCCCAGCAAGGATCTAGTCCGAAAATTATTTAACTAATTCTCAAAAACTTTCAAAAATCTGCTAAAATTTTAACACGTAAATTTTTCCCAAATACAAATCTGATAATCACCAAAATCTAAAATCAAACTTTCCAAAATCTTTGCTTTCTTGTACCCCTCAGTTATATTTTCTTTTTAATTTGGAAAGTAAAATTTTCTTTGTTTGGTAAGATTTTCATAAAATTTTCCTCCAATCGCGAAAATATTGTATGGAAAAACCCTTTTTTAGTTTATAGTTAAATTTTTCCCCAAAAAACAGCCCTCTTAGGTTATTAAATTTACCAACCTTTTACTAGTCATCTAACAAATGCTCCCAAAAAACGGCAGGCGGGCCCAAAAAAAAGTAATTTTCCCAAAGCGTAACTGACATTTTACTTTTCAAAATTTTTTTTTTTGGGATATTTAGGGATGTTATAAATTTTTTAACGATTTTTTATCTCAGGATCCCCCAAAAAAAGCTTCTACGATGATGTACTTTTCCATATCCTCGAAAATTGGGGAAAATAACGGGGAATTTAAAATCGGAGCGTGAAAATTTTAAAAATTACACTGGCCCATGACCCGCTCCACGATAGTCCGGTAAAAATGGAAGGGGTCAGTCCCTTTTTTGTTTTCATCAAAACCCTTTTTTCACAAATATAACAAATTTTCGCTTGCCGTGACGATTCTTTTTTGAGGGGGTTTTTTTTAAACCATTGGCTTTATTTTTTTCAAACGAAAAGAATTTTTATCAACTTTATTAACAGGTTTTAAGGGCCAAACACTGGTTTTTTAAACCCAAAGATTTGGTTTGGGTTTTAATAACCCAAATCAGCGAAAACAAAACAAACCTTGAAACGCTACTCCGGGGAACATGTTTTTTTGAATTTTTTTGTACTCGTTTGGGGTTAGGATCTTTTTACCCCAAGTACAGGTTTAAAGAAAGCATTCAAAAATCGACGATATGACAAAAGGGAAAATTTTTGTTTATTTTTTTGAAAAAACCTTTAAAGGGGGTATTTTTTTAGAGGGCATTGTTTTTCTTTGAAAGTACTACGAAACCGGAAAATTGCTTTTTTTTGGTTTCCCATTGTTTTAAAACCCTGCAAACGGGATAAAAAAAGAACTTTTTTTTGGTTTTTTTTTTTTTATTTGGTTTTTCCTATTTGGGGGTTTAAAGTTTTTGATAAAAACGTAAAAAATTTTAAAAAAACCTTTTAATTGTTAGTCGATTGGAAGTTTTTCTAAAATTTTAAAACCCGGATGAATTTTCTTTTTCATTATTCCGAAAACGTTAATCGAAATTTTTTTGCTTTTCAAACGGAATTTGTTTTTTGGGCCACGGGAAAGTCAATACCACCTTTTTTTTAATTTGACACGTGATGATATATTCTAAACGACCCAGATTTTTTTTTTTTGGGAAATAGGCGGGAAAGAACCCCCTTTGGGGAAAATTTGCTACGAGTTTTTTATTTTTAAATACAGCACTTTTTAAATTTTTTTTTTTGGTGGCAGGTCGATATACGAACAAACCCTTTAAGGGTTTCATTTCATGTTAAAAAAAAATTTTTGTTTCATTTCAAAATTTCCAACCCCGAACCTAATTCGGTAAATTCTTCTTTTTTTTTCCAAAAAATTTCTTGGGGGTATTTCATTAGATTTTTGGACAAAAGAACACAACCAAGTTAAACGTCTGTTTTTGCGGATTTTAAGGGGTCTGAATTCCGGGTTAGAAATTTTTCCGTACAAGGTTTTTAAAAAATTTAAGTGATATTGTAAAAATTTTTTCCCTTGTTTTTTTCAAGTCACTTTTTTTCGTGTCGTAGCAGATGAAAGAGATTTTTTTCAGAAAAATTTACAAAAATTTTTTTTGATTATCAAACTGTTAACTATTTAAAAACCCCAAAAACCCATTATTTTTTAAAAACGGGTTTTCTCCAATAAGTCCTTTTTGGCTATATACGAAATTTTAAAACATTTTAAAATATTGGTTAATTCAAAATGATAATTTCCCGCACATGGGCATGCGTAAAAAAACAATTGGGTTTTTAAAAAATACCACCTATAATAATGGCAAAAAATTGAAACCCGATAAAAGGGTAAAATATTTTTACCGAATTTAAAACCCGTAAAGGAAATGCATTGGGTTTCGGTTATTAATACATTAGGGAAATTTTGTTTTTTAAAGCAACGCCAGGGGTTATGGGGAAGGAAAGGGAGATAATATAAAAGGGTTTTTCAATTTTTAGAAAAAGTTTAAATTTACAGTTTTTTTGCGTGACATTCCGGGAGGGGAAACGAGATTTCTTTTAAAACGGAAAGTCACTGATTAATTTAAAAATTTATCCTTACAAGAGAGTTTCACCGCTTTGGTCTTTGATTTTTCGGGGGCTAACAAATCGCGGGTATTTAATTGAAACAGAAAAATTAAAAAAGTTTTAGTTCTATGAACAATAGGGGATTCTTATGGGTAAGGGAAAGGGAAATGACGAGGATTTTGGTTTTTATGGTATGGGTTGTTTACGGGGTGTTAAAAAGGATCTTTTAACCCAAGGGTTTGGTTTTTAAAACTATCAAAAATGAAAAAAAGACAATCGTTTGGGAAAATGGAGTAGTGCCCCAAAGGGGAAAAGTGAAAAAGGGAAAACGAGGGGGGTGGTTTTAATTTTAAGGTCCCCAATAAAACCCGGGTTTTTTCTTTAAAACCCTTGAAAAGGATGAAGAAAAAATTAAAATAATTTACGCGCGGCGAAATTTTTTTAATTAAATCCCAGAAAATTAAAATTTGTATTTGAGGGAGAAACCCAAAATGCTTTTTCAAACAAATATGATGTTTTAATTTTTTAGATATGATGTTAAAAAAAATTTTTTTGAATTGGGTTTTATCAAAAAAATGTTTACAAGAAATAATATCTCGCAATAAAATTTTTTGCGTAAAAGCATTTCTTTAAATTTTTTTTTTTTTCCCTTTTCTGTTAGAAAAATTTTTTAATGAGAATACCTTGCATTACAAAAAAGTAAAGGGAAATATGAACTAAAACCCTGAAGGCATTTTAACCGCTTCGGTCAGTTGTGTAGTTTTTTAAAATATTAACTTTTTGGTGATATTTTTCCTTGTCAATTTTAAATAAAACAAATTAATAAAAATTTATTATAAAGGGATAGGAAAAACCGACTCGTTAAATTTAAGAAAAATTTTACTTTAAAACAGGAAAAGGGTCCCCCCTTCTCTAATGATATGAGACAAATCGTTGGTTCCCCCAAGATGAAATTTTATTTAAACGGTCAAAGAGGGTAAATAGTACCTTTCCGTTAACCAGAAAATTATGGGAGCCAAACCCAACGGAAAAAATAAAAGTCAATTCACATTGCTAAAAAATTTTTAAAAAAATTTTTAAGACCTTTCCCAAAACGGGAAATTTTTTTTACAGTTTAATAAATTTCTTTTTTAAACTCAAAATTTCAGGTCGACAAAAAAATAAAAAAATTTGTTTTCATTTTGTCAAGTTTTTAATCTTATACGACTTGCGACGCAGACAATATCAAAAACCCATTAGGAAAACCATTAAAATGCAAATTATAAAACCGAAAGATGGGGGAAATTTTTAAAATTGGGAAAAAAATTTCACCCCGTTAAAAGGGACCGGGTTGGAAAATCCAGCTGTTAAATTTATCACTTTTCCCCACCCTTTTGGCTAAATTTTTAATTCCCCTTTTTTTCCCAAATTTCATTTTTTCGAAACGAAAACTTCTTTTTCCATTTTTTGTATTTTTGGGTTCGAAAAAACCTACCTCTATGGGTTTCCCCTGCCGATTTTTTAAATCCCCGAAACTTTAAAGGGAAATTTTAATTTACTTAAAAACAATTTTTACTTTTTCCTTCCGGGTTTGGGAAAAATCCTTTTTAAAATTTCTTTTTTAATTTAAAAGAGTTTTATTTTAAATCACCGCCCTTTTAAAATTTATGTCTGGGGTACAGGGTTTTCTTTTTGTTTTTGGGAAATTTTTGATAGCTTTCTTTGGGGTGACATTTTGAGGGTTTCGATGTTTTCGTTTTATTTATATTCCCCTACGATTTGAAAAGGGGTCATCGTTTTAAATTTTTTGGTGTTTTTAGGTATATGTTTATGAAATTTTTTTTCTTTTAGCGGGCGATTAAATCTTGACAACAACGCTTTTCCCTTTTTTTTCCCCTTAAACGTTTTTTTTTAATTTTTTTTTTGTTCTAGTACTGTTAAAAACTTTTTTGGGGTTAAAAAAATTTTCGATTTCCAGGTTCAGTCCAGATTTTTTTTGGGCTTTCTTTCTGTACCGTTTTTATTTTTTAACGCATCATGATTGATTTCCCCTGTTTTTTCTGAATGGCCACTAAAAGGTTTTTGCTGAAAACTTTTTTGGCATTAAAAAAAATATTTTTTATTAGGGGAAACTGACCGTTTGGATACATCTCCCAAAATTTAAATTCCCCCTTTATACTTTAAAAGCGTTGCAAAAATTTTACTTGGGGAAATTTTTTTTTAGGGTTTTGGGGGGTTCGACAAAAATTCATCGTAAAATTTTTTTTGGACCCGGTTTTTTATTTTTTGTTTTTTTCATTCCTTGAACAAATTTCTTTAAAAAAAACGTTTCTTTGTTTTGTTGGTCCTTATCAGGAAATTTCGTCTAACTTTATTTTAAAACAAACCCTGTTTTCGAATTTTTCAGATCCGTTTAACGATATGTGAGCATTGCTATTGCATCCACTTGATTAAAAGGCTTTTTCCCCGGCAATAAATTTTGGTTTCATTAGTTTTTGGGTCAAAGGGATTGAAAAACCATTTTAAAACCGTTGACCGGGCAAGGTAAAACCCCCTTTTTTGGTTTTGGTAATTTCCCTTTTTGTTTATGTTTAATCTATCCCATCTATTATTTCTTTTGGGTTCAACTTTGAAAGAAGTAATGATTTTATTTTGTTCTTTCAAAAATTTTTTTGGGCCAATACAATTTGATTTTTTTTATTTTTTTTTGTTTCTTTAAGTTTAATGTGTTAAAGAAATTTAATCAACGTAGACCCTTCTTTTTTCTTTCAAAACTTATTTTTTTCCCAAATTGACAAATATTTTTTAAATTTTTTTCAATTATTTTTTTTTTTCCGTCTTTCCATCCTTGTTTCTTTTTTTTAAAAATTTAGCAGTAATGTTGTTTTTAAATTATATAAAGGGAAATTTAAAAAAAAAATTTTGATTAAAAAATTAATTTATATTGAAAGAGAAGGATGCCAAAAAATTGTAAAAAAAAATTTTTAAAAAATTTTTTTAAAATTTCCCAAGTTTTTACTCTGGTGCATTTGTCTGACAAACATGATACTTTAATAACCACAAGCTATTTTCCAATGGGCTGTATTTGTTTTGCGAAAAATTTTTTTTTATCAAATTTTTTAAAAATATATTTTTTTTTGAGATGGGTTTGGGAGGAAGCCCGAACAATCAAAAAAAAATTGTTATCGTGGACGCCCCCTTGGGTCCCAGACCATCTTGAATTTTTTCCAATTTTTTAAAACAAAAGGGAACCCGGCCTGTTGTAGTAAAACGATTTCACCCTTTGGGAAAAATTTTCCCGAAACCCAAACAACACCCCAAAAATTTTTTAAATTTGATGTAAAATTGCTAAATAACCCCGGGTCCCTGGTAGAGTTAATCGTCCATTTCCTAGTAAGTTTGGCAGCAACTTCCCCCTAGTCCCGCCAAAAGTGGAGCGAAAAAAATAATTCCTCCTTTTTTTGTTTGGGTTTTGGGTTTTTTTTGGTTTTCTTTTTTTTTTGACGAATTTTTTTTTTTTTCGGCGACTTTTTCGTTTGGGAAATTTATTTATACGTTACATAAAATTAAAAGATAATTTTTTTGATAACCCCGACTTTCGAGCTTTTTTTTCGTTGCGCCAGGGTGCTCCTGACGCAGCCGCAAGTCCCAAATGTACCCAATACTGGTAAAACTTTGTAGCTATTATTGATAACGCTGGTCCAAAAAAACCATTCTTTTTACATTGCGTTACCCGGGGAAAAAAATAATTTCAGACAAAAGGGTTTTTTGCGAAACGGTTTATTTAAAATTTGGGTTTTTTCGTTTGCATGATTTTAAATGCAATTTTATTTGAATTTCCGGAGAGTTACAAAGAAAAAGAAACTGGTTTTGCAAAAATTTCTGATAAAAATTTTTCTTGACCATGTTTGGTGTATTTTTTCGGGGTTTGTATTTGGTTTTTCCCTAATATTATATTTCCCAAATTGTTAGATTAAACTTTTTACTGTTCCCTTCTTCCTTTGATTGAAACGATGGTCAGAAATCGATCACTTTAAACCAAAAGCGCGTATACGTTATACTGTTCACCTGACATCGCCCAGTGTCCACCCTGACCCCCAATATCCTTGGGATCGATAAAAACACGCTCCAAATTTTTGTACATCAAAAGTAAAAGAGGGAAGAGCCCATCGAAACCCCCTTCTTTTGATATTTGAATCCCCCTGTCCCCGTTCTGAAATTTTTGCATTGCTTCCCTAAGATACAAGTACCCGAGAGGTGTTTTTTGGTGGCGTCTACGGAAAATTAATTCGATTTCAAAGTTAGGAATGTTTGGGGTTTTTCTCTCACAAATATTGTCTAACCCTCTGGGGTTTAAACAAAAGGAGTTGTTTATTTCCCGATTGTTACGGGCGTGCTTGTCGTTAAAAACGACGAACAATTTTCGGGTAGTTGTTCGCTGGGGGTGGTCCTTTCACGCCCCGGTTTTAAACAGTCGGGGGAATGGCTGTTTGATAAATCCTGTTCTTTTAAGTTTTAACTTTTTTGTAAAGGTGGCTTAAAAGCGAGCTCCTCATTTTAGCTAAGGGAAAGGGGGGAAACCCCAGGGATCCACAGTGTAATCTTGTAAAGAAAACTGGCCTCCCCCTCCCCCGGGGTATTATTAAAAATCGTTTTTATCATGACTATATTAACGAGTTTTAAATTTCCCCGAAAACTTTGTTATAATCCGGGAAAATCCAAAAAGGGACTTAAAAGGAAACATCATCGTTATTTTTGGGGAGATTCTTTTCGGGAAACGCTTTTCGTTTTTGGGGAAATCCCTTGTTAAAAATTTAAAGTCGTAGATTTTTTTTTGCGTTTTTTTATTTTCATTTGCACTAAACACCACCAGCTGCACGCGGTTAAAAGCTTGGGGAACCCGTTGTTTTCCTGATTAGCTCCCGTTTTAGAAAAGTCTTTTCAACATCAGCTTCCCAGCCCCTCCATTTTAAATCGTTTTGCCAAAATTGTCCCCAAATTTCCGTATCTTTGACCCATCTATTTTTAGCCATTGATCTGGGAAAAGTAAACGAAACGAAAAAGGGTTTAGTATTGTCCCCCGTAGGTTATTTCATTGAAATATCTTTAAAGGGTTTGAATTTTGGCCCCTGGTATGTGACTCTTTAAAAAAAGGTCCAAACCCTTAAATTTAAGAGGATTTTAAATTAGCTGCAATATCACCCCGCCTGCAGTTAATATTTGACCACGACTTCTTAAAATTTTCTTTTTGGGTTTTAAAAAAACAAAAATCCCCGTCCTGGGGTTAAAGTTCAACCCCTTTTTTTCGGATCGCTCGATTTCCCTCGAATACTCGAAATTCTCTATTCGGTTTCGCATCGGCAGTTTCAAATTTTTTCGCAAAAGTCGAGTTTGTTTTTTTTTCTGACATTTTTTTTTAACGTTTAAAAAAATTTAAAAAACAGCAGGGGTCACGGGTTTTTTTTTTTACAAGGGTTAAAGGACTATTTTTACCCTTCGGCGACAATAATTTTTTTTTTTGTAGCTTTTATAGCCCTTTTGTTTTTTTTTTGTTGGGCATATTGTATTATCGTTTTATTTCCCAACCCTAGGTTTGTTGAAGGTCCTTTTAAATTTTCAAATCTTTTTCCTACTCAAGGTGGAAAATGCCCCCCCTGTCGCGAAAACTTTACCGCGTCAAGTGGGAAAAGGGGGTATTTTCCCCGTTTCCGGAATATTCCCCTCCAAATTTTTGTAAATAATTTCAAAAAAATCCACCTTTCGATTTTTTTTCGATAAAATTTTCTTCGTCTCATTTATAAAAATTTTGTAACAAAATACAATTTAAAAGGCAGTTTGGGAGGGGGTTTTAAAAAAGTATATTCATTGTTCACGTTTTTGTCGTCCAAATTTGGGCGTGGTTTCTTTTTAATTTCTTGTAAATTTTTTCTAGTTTAGGGGTATAGATAATTTTTCGGGGATTGATTTGGGAGAGAGGGGGCTGGTGGGATTCTGGTGAGAAATTTAACGTTTGCCCGCGGTTGCCTTTTGAATATTTTGATTATGCGTTTGGCAATTTTATGGTTTTTTTTACTTTGTGTATCTATGGGAGTTTTTCCCCTCAATTTTCAAATTTACTTCAGGTGGGTTTATATAACTCTATAAAACCCAAACCCTTTTCCCAAAATTTTTCTTAAAGATGATTTTATATTTTTTTTCATGTTATCCCAGTTAAGGTTTATAACGCCCCCCAATTCGAAATTATCACCCTTCCCACCCAACTTTGGTTTAAAACCTTTTTTTGTTCTGTTTTTGATCAGAAAGTTATAAATCCTTTTTTAATTTAGGGTTTTTAATTTTTATCATTAAAATCTTTTTTTTGAAGTTGGTGTTTGAACATTAACGATTAAAATTCATCAAAAATTTCCCCGTTTAAAAATTGGCATGGCCCTTTCCCCAAAAATAAAGAAATTAATCCAATTTATACTGTTTTGCAGGATTATTCCCAAATTGGGGGGGTTTAATTTTCTGTAAAAAATTTGCGCTTTTTTTCCTGTTTTTTTGTGAGGGAAAAAGAATAATGTTGTTTCTTTAATAATATTTTTGTTTAAGGGTCGCGGGGTAAAAATTTCGTACTCGGTTTAAGTTAGGAACACTCGATCTTTAAAGATCTAAATAAAAGAATTTCGTTTTCAATCTCCACTTTTTATTAAAGTTCTTTTGAGGATACAAAAGATTAAACCCATCGATAGTTGCGTTTTATTTAAATTTTCACACCCTTTTTGTTATTGCTTCTTAAATTTTTTTTAACGAAAATTTTCAAAAGTAAAAAATTTCCCCAAAATAATACCAAAAATTTTGGTCTAAATTTCTGTTTTCTTCCCAATTTTTTGAAGAAAAATACCCTTTTTCTCTTTATAAAGTGGAATATATTATAATTCCCGTAACCCGGGGGGTTTTTTTTAAAACAGCAGGTCCCCTTTTTATTATCTCATTTAAATTACGCAATGTTTTTATTCTCCTATTCCCCTTTCTATATTATCACTTTTTATATTTCTTCTTTTTAAAAAACCCTCTTTAAAATTTTTTTAAATTTTTTTTTTGCTCTTTTTATTTAAAAATAAATCTTTGATCTCCAACTTCCATAAACTTTACAGTAGCTTCACCAACCTCTTTTTTGCTCCTCTTTGATATCTTTTTATTTCTCCTGATAGATTTCCTTATACTATTTGTTATTCTTGCGTGTTAACTCTGCTAATCTTCTCTCAAGTTCTAGCGGATTGTTTATCAATCCGATCTGTTTCAGCTTGTCTAGCAGCAGGATCAGCTATATTTGCTGTAAGTGACTCAGCTGTTTTCTTTTGTCTTCATCTAGATCTATTAATGATATTTGCAGCAGCTGCTTCTTGTTGTTCTTTAACAATTCCAACAAACCTTTTTCTTTCAGTTGTTTCAGTTCTTCTTCTGATAGTGGTTTAGGGTCAGGTTGTTTACCTAATATTGCTTCAGTTATCTCTGTAGCAGTCAATTGTCACGTCGGAGCTTCTTCCACCTTTTTCTTAAAAGCGCTCGAGATACGAGAAACTTTTAGAGTAATTCGATTTTCGGTTGATGTATGTCCATTATTATTATACGATTAACAAAAATATATCATAGAACGTCTCAAGGGCAACAACGACAACATCTTGGTTGGATCACGCGCTAGCTTGTCAAATAAAAAGAAACTATATCTATCTTAGTGCTCGATGATATAATTCGATAAATTTATCTTTTGTACATCACCACAATGTTCGCTTTGCAATATTTCTCACATCCCACATTATCTAGTCCGGGAAAATACTATGAAAAACCCGTATTTCGCCTAATAAACCTATCAACATTATAAAAACCTTGGGCAAGATAAACAGGAATTGCATTTTTATTACGTGATAGTGAAAAATATGATCTAATCTTGTTCATTCCTTCATTGTTTAGCGGAATATCATCAAAGACGATTATCTTATGCTCTGACGAATAATCGAGTCATTCACTGGAAACGAGTTCTTCTGGTTGTTTTATCAAAAATATATCATCACCAATGCCAAGGTCATCACGAAGTTTATCATTATACTCACTTAGTAACTCGTATTTGTCTTGTTGGGGGTTGATGGTGTAAATATACACCTTATCATAGTTAAAGTTATTATTGAGTAAAAGATTTAATAACAAATTTGTTTTACCAGATCCAGTTCGCCCAACAATAAGATAATGACAGTCTGGAAGTTCATTGTTATGTTTATGCTTCACCAATCGCTCGGTGTCAAAGTTTATTATCTTCGCCATCGTATAATTTTATGTTATATTAATCCAACAATTTTATGTAGAACGGTATGTATAATGAGCTACTATACAAAATTTGGAACATTAGCAGTAGATTTATTAACAGAAGGTTACCAGGGTGACTTATCCAAGTATGCGACTCTTGATAAGCTCAAAAATGAAATCAACAAATTGTTGAACGTTGCAAGTGTAGATCCAAATGAAGTTGTAGTTTTCCAGGACAAACAAGGACGATTAAAGACGAGTAATGTACAACTATCAGATGTACTAGTACGAAATCCTACTGCAGTTGCTAATAATATTGTTACTTTTAATAATCAAAGTAAGATAGAAGATTCGGGTAGGTCAATTAACGATTATGTTAGAAAAGCAGGTGATTTATTTACGGGGAACATTGTTATGAACCAGAACAAGATCACATACCTTGGAAACCCAACTGAGGATAATGACGCTGCTACTAAGAAATATGTTGATGATCAGGAATCAAAGTACGTGTCGGTGCGTGGCGGTATAATGCGTGCATTTCTCAACATGAACAATAATGGCATCAATAATCTTAGAACACCAGAATCTGATTTTGATGCTGTAACAAAGAAATATGTTGATGATATCAACAATGAAATCACCAAGTTCAAAACTGATTTTACTAATCACATCACCACGTTTTTAAATTTTCGCAGAAACATAAACAAAACCAATAACGAATTTTTTGGAAGTCCGCCGTCTGTTGATATTACACTCGATAATATTAACACAAAACTCAACGATATTATTAGTGGAATTCCTAGTATTGTTGAGAAAACGAGTATGATTAAAATTCCTCACAAGCAGATTAAAAATGTTGTCTATACTGTTGCTTCTGGAATGTCTACTTGGTCGCCGCAAAATAACACTCTCAAACATACTGCAGAGGTCACTGGTGTGTATAGATTGTCTGTGTTTAGCAGTGTAAAGTTTAATATATTTACATTATTTCCATGGCGTCACTCGACTGATAATTTCTCTGGAACCGTGTCTATTGTGTTAAACAAAGATGTTGAAGAAACTTTTATGCTAATAGCAGATGACAAAAAATTAACTGCTGTGTCATATTGGTATTGTCTGGAATTTGTGGCTGAAACACCTCAACTAGTTACTTAATCAAGCCCGAGATTATGTGAACAAATATTATAATGAAAAAAAGTATAGTTGATTTCAATCATATTTCAAAAGATATTCCAGGACAGGATGTTGACGCACTAATACAATACTACAAATATTATCATAAAAAACTTTGGTGCGTTAAAAAATGTTACAAATATTATAACAAAATACTTCGAGTAATATCATATCTACCCTTGTTAATGACTAGTTCTGGCATAATTTCAAGTGGTATATCATTAAACCCGTTTTTGTTAATCATATCCGGTGTTGGTGTTTCTCTTACAGCAGCTTGTAAAAAAGTTGAACCTAAAATTTCAATAAAAAAGCACGGCTGCTTAACATCAATTATAACTTACAAAAAACTACTTGATCAAATAAGATCTTACCTACGAGGAGTAAAATATAGTATGGACGATTTAATACGTGAATTTCGTATTATTGACATGTTAACAGATATTCTACCCATGAGGATCAGCAAATATGAGAAAGATTATCAAAAGAAGTATGATATAACATAAAATTTTATATAATACCACTTACCTTACTGGAATTCTAACGCGTAATTTAGTCCACAATCGCCACGCTCTGCTAAATCGTAATGATTTGGAAAATTGAATCTGACATATCATTTTGCTTATTCTGGAAGATCACGTAATTAAATTTTACCTGTTATCTAGGTATTTTGCAACAGGTGTTCTATTGTATTTGTTTGGAGGTCTGGAGGGGTGGGGAGAGGGGTTGTTGAGCTCGGATTCTTAGCGCAATTATTGATTGCAACAGGTGTTCTATTACGTTACCTAGGTATTTTGTATTTGTTGAGCTCGGATTCTTAACGCAATTATTGATTGCAATAGGTTTTCTATTACGTTACCTAGGTATTTTGTATTTGTTTGGAGGTCTGGAGGGGGTTGTTGAGCTCGGATTCTTACTTTCATCTACTACTATGCGCTTTGCGTGATATTGAGTTTTGGATTAAGTGGGTGAGACATCTAATCCAAACCGGATATGCACTTCCAGCAAGATGGTAGCAACTGTACTTAGTGACGTAATTCGCAAGTCTCGAAAATGTTACACTGCAAATTTATATAACCTTTGTGACTGAAATTGGCACACCACATGGCAAGTTCATAACTTTTAAAACATTAGGTACCCAATCTTAATAGGCCTAATCACCAGATTACAAAGTGGACTGCTACTTTGGCGATTTTCAGCGCCTACATAGTTTTATAAATACGACTTAACCTTTCAAAATCTTGCCAAAGTGTCGTTATGTATAGAATCGATTTTGAATCTTCTACTAAGTATTTAGAAAAAAAAATTGGTGAAATTAGAACAATTGATAGTAATGCACATTTTCCATTTTTTATTTGCCGGATCGTACTAACATTTTGGAGTAAATCCTAATGTACACTCAGCAGCAATTTCCTCCAATTATGTTCATAGAAACAAATATAAATACATTTGTAAATGACTTTTTTTATTTACTCGTATAAATTCATGGGTTCATTAACATTTATTTAGTTTAAGGTATTATAGAAAATACTTCCATTTTTTTTATTACATTTTTTCAAATTCCCGTTTGTTGCGGAAAAACTGTTGATCTCCAAAAACCTAAAATTTTGACAGCCCATTTAAAATTCAATTATTAAACAGCTCTTGGCATAATATCGTATGATTTTTGTGGGCAAAAATATAAATATTTAATAATGAGACTATCATAAATCCAAAGAAGTAAATATTATAACTCGAAAATGTGCTTTTAAAAATACCTTTCACATAGTTACTGTAAATGCGAAAGGATTATACCAGCATTGTCAGTATGTTTAAAGGCACCATCACAGGAGTCAGCAATTTTATCAATAAATCACAACTAAATTTCCGACAACATAAAATCACCTTAATGGTAATATAAATTAAAACTGGTGACCACAACTTTCTGCTCGATTCGACTTTTCTTGTGCATCTTTTATCGCTTCAGAATTGCAAGAAGAGGAAAACTACACATATCTATTTTTTAAAAAAAACCCACAGTAATGTACCAACTCATCACTCTCTTGTAATCGATCATTATGGGGTTACCATGACAAAAGAGACCAACTTTAGGTGCCATAAGTACTGATTGTGGCATTTTTTCAGAGTATCTGTAAGAGTGTCCTGCATCACATCACCAATACACATAAGTGGATCCTCACATGGCCAAGGCATTAATAATTGCCTACATAAACCTTTGCTGGAGAATAAAGAACAGACAAAGCTTTTAATTGATCCCCAAAAACAAAGCCAAAGTGCTGAAAACCTTGTCACAGGTGCTCCTGAACCAAAGATTTCTAAACAGAGTGGGGTATTACTTAAATTTCAGGTATGCCATTTTAGGATTGCAACAGTTGCATGGTAATTTAAAGAAAAATGTTAAGACTGCTTTAATAGAGTTTATTCTCAACTTAAGTACAACTGTATATATTCATCATTTGAAGATCTGAATAAGTTAGCATTCTTAAGATGTGAGCAGATGATACATGTACAGTGAGTGTCTCTCCTTCTCATGTCTTTGGTAAGTGTTGGTATAATGTATGCACATCAGGTATAAACAATTTCATGACACTCTATCAAGAAAAAAAACATATGTAGAGATTTTATGTAGGCAAATTTTATCAACAGTAATGATTATTTAATAACTATTAATCTGTCAGCAGATTACAAGTGACACATGTAACAAGATACATGATTTTGATAATTGCAGAATCACTGCTGAGCTTGAAGCTGTTCATCAGCACATCCTGATGTACTGTGCCAAGAGATTTTCATACATCTCTCTTGTGTAAAGGATTTGGAATGAGCTAGCTGCTTTGGAACACAGTATCCATGGTGATAGAGGTGTAATGAGAAACAAAGACAGGGAGATAGTGTAAATTTGTTTCACTACATGAAATTAGAAATAATTTTATATATTGATTGTACATTATGATCCCATACTGGACATCAAAGCAATAAAATATCAACATTTACAAGTCTTCAAAACTTTGTATTCAATACATGTCATTTTGCAACAAGCAGCACACATTGTTTTAAATCTGTGGTAAGGAATCTTAATATTTTCATGTATAGAGGTCTTGTAATTAGTATTGTTGTCATTCTTATGGATATTTATTTTGATTTCAGCAATACAATTATCATAATTAGCTGCAATGATACATATATCACTTTTCCACAGGACTGACACACTTTATTAATGATATATGATTATTACTTGTTAATACCTGTTCATGAAAATATATTGCCTTTCTGCAGAAATGGGAAAAATGCGTCCTATCTCACATAGTACATTATAGATAGAACAAATAAGAACAAAAACAACCCCTCAACAACTCCTTCTTGAAACTGGTCATGAGGCTTTAAGATTGGGTGAAATGTTAATATGAGTTAACATGGGATACTTTTCACACAAATTAAGAAAATAAAATTTTCTTTAAAACAGGTATCATCGTTATTACAACAGAAAAGTGGTAGATGGTCCATCTGCCATTGCAAGGAAAGAAAAACATATCCCCACAACAGGGTCCTTATACATAAAGCCCTCATCTATCAACTTGATTGCAAGCAGGGTATGAGGAGGAGAAGATAACTAAAGGAAGTTGATCCCAGGAGAATATGTATAAATCTGGCACCTCAAGAACCACCATCAACTCTAGGTTTGGTGAAGAAGCTCTCTGAATTTTAGTTACGTAAAATATGCAACAGTGTTTGATATATGGAGGTGTCTGCTAAGGCAGGTTACACTTTATATAACATTATGTAAATATCAGTAGTTGAAAACACTGTATAATGCTGTATCTGCAGTTGCTAAAAAAATTTTGTATTATTTATGACCTTCTTGCCCAAATTAGTGTTTTAAACAAAAATCTGAATGAAAACAGTATTGTTTGATGCTATACATTGTGCGGTTATATCAAAACAAAGAATAAAGTCAACTGTATTCATTTATATACAAATTCATACTTGCAAGAAAGTGTTTATAATAAGTTCATGCAAGCCTAGAGGGGATTAGGCCAGTGTATTGTCCATCCATATATTTGTCACATATCTGCCAAACTCCAACCTTCCATGTTGCTGTAGTATGAACTGCCTATAGTCAGGAAGGATATTGGTGCTCATCAAATCAACTTCATTGCTGAGGACAAAAACATCCCATCTGTACATCATGGCCATGGCAAGTACAGCCCCAATTTGTAATATGCTATTTCTAAAATGTTAATGAAAATATATTTTAAATAGCAATAGGAACACATACTTATTCAAATGTTTTTCATCTTCCATCAGCAAATTACACTGTGAAATACACATGGATCAAAACTGCACATGGGTTTTATTTTGTCATGAGCACTGAGAGTTCCATCACAACTAGAACTGATATTAAGTGTAGTTTTATATTAAGATGGACAGGTCAAAGTGTTTGGGGAGCATGTTTAGAAGTCAGAGACTCCTGCATTGGGATCAAATTGGTATGACTCATTGCAGACGAAGATAATATTTACATAAGAATTTTACTCTTGTTTCATCATCAGCTTTAGATTTGTTTAGCATAGTGAGGTACCAACATTGAAACCAGGTAATAAAAAAATCTACTCAATCAGTATCAACTGTAAAAAATATGTCCTTTTCATTTGCATACGCATGCATGTTTGTTTTTGGACAGCTTAGTTTTAAAATTCATTCACAGTGGTTGCACAGAAATAATCTAAGCAGATTTGGTAACCAGTCTTGATAAAAGTTTTGAAACTTCTTACGTTAAAGAAACTCTTTAGCATATTAAGAATAATGCACAGTATGCATTCAATACCGGCAAAAGTGCAGATTTGTCTCTTACAAGACCTATTCCAGGTCTGTGGGCATCTCTCTACATTTCCACACGCCATTCTGGTAATCCTGTTTTGTGAGATAACTACCACAGTGCCTTGACCCTGGCTCCAATACATTAAAGACAAGGCTGGGGTGGAACTGCAACATCTGTATCAAGTTTCTTCAGCTGGTCCAGCTCCACACTTAGATCTCCTGAAATTTGTTTATAAGATTAGGCATACTGTGGTGCAAATAGCTTGAAAGTTAAAATCATGTTACCATGGAAATTTCAGTATCTACAACAATCATGTATTTACATCAATTATTGATCTTTGCATTCCACTTTGGAAATAGAAGTCTTTGCCAAATTTTGTATTGTAAGAGTAACTACCAAAGTTTTGATTATGTGTTTAAATAGATCCAGTATTTTGATTTTATCTGTGCAAAGTGCAAATTACACATTCATATGCAGGTGCTATACATATCCATTATAGAGAGAGAGATTTTCTGTAATGTAGCCCACATACATGCCAAGTTATTTATACCTTTTGTGATACATATTTTGTGCATAAAAATTACAAGCTTTATTAATAACATGCTTAAGTAATACATAAAAATTATTGAAAGAATTAAAGAAGTTTCAATACTGCCATTACATACAGTAAAAGTTGTATTGTAGAAGACATTTGCAGTAATCACCAGTTCAAGGTAGAAAAGCTGAATGCCAAGCAGACTGTACAATTAAAATTCTTGCCTAAAATTTTAGATCGAATAAGAAAAAAATCTGATTCTTGCAATTCTTCATGTCAGTCTCAATTCTAGACAACTAAAACATTTTAGGATTATTAAGTCCTTATATTGATCATGATAGTGCTAATACTGTATAGTATTATCTTAACATATTTTTGGGCTTTATAAATAGACCTTAAGGCATGCATTATATTTAAAACAGAAGAATAAAAGTGTAGTATTT
Organism: Potamilus streckersoni; assembly: GCA_016746295.1. Taxonomy (NCBI): domain Eukaryota; kingdom Metazoa; phylum Mollusca; class Bivalvia; order Unionida; family Unionidae; genus Potamilus; species Potamilus streckersoni. Next base: position 951,358 of record JAEAOA010001616.1, read on the forward strand.
ATTTTATAAGACTTAAATGGATAAATGAACTTTGTACAAGTGCAAGTTTTAAAAAAATGTAATCTAGTCAGATATAATCGTTGAACTCCAAAGTAAGACTGCATATATTTTGTGTTACGATTTTGTATTTTGTAAAATAAAAGTAAAAATTTATTACTTAAATTGAAAAAAGGGCAAGTCAACCATAACAATATTACATATTTGTTTGCCACTAGTGTAGATCATTTCTAACAAAAAATGAAATGATTTTAGCTAGTTTATGTTTTGATTGCCACAGGAATTTAAAATTGTACCGCAAGCATTATTTGCATTACTCTGTATATTCAGCTAGAATTCGTAAATCATTAACCCTATATCATCAAGTACAGTGGCTGACAAAGACAAAACAGATAATACTAATAACTTTACAATTAGCTGAAGAATAATCTACATTGAGGCCATGATAGAAAGGAATTAATCTATTTTAACTAAATCTCTGAAGCCATTGTATATATTGAGTTTGGAAGAAGAAAATGAGTTGGCATTTCTAATGGAACTGGAATACTGTTCCTGAGCAAAGTTCCAGAGGACTGGAAACTTTTTTTGAATAAATCTTTATTTGGGTTGGGAAGTTTATACTGTTTGTTGGACATGGATCAAAGTTGGGGAGTATTGCCAAGTACCCTATATTGGAATAATGTAAATATTCAGGAACACTTTTAATTGGATATCCTGTATATTAATTTGGCTTTTCTCAACTGGATTCAGTCTTTAATAGGTAATATTTTTTAATTATCAGCTAAAATTTCCTTGTTTTCTTTTTGGATTAATATTAACCTAGATGCTATTGTTTGAATGTCTACTTGCTTTACATTTTTTAATCATTTGAATTACCCACCACTATATTACAGTAGTCTAAGTCAGGATGTAGGTAACTGTTGTTAAATTAGCTTTCTGCACAATTTTAGAAAGAAAATGCCTTATCCTACTGAAAAGCCATAAACTTAAATTAACTTTTTTTACTTACATGTTTGATATGTCCAGCCCATGATAGGTTATTATTTACCTAAACACCCCATAGACTATCATGACATACCATTTGCAATTCTTTATCCTTCCATGTCAGACATTATTCATCACTACCAAGATTTGTTCTTTTTTGCCATTTTGGGATAAATAATATTTTAGTTTTACCAGTATTTACCACCATGCCATTGCATGTGCACCTGTTGTCCAGTTTGATTAGGGCACCCTATTTAGAAATTTCTAGTTCACGCTTTGTGTTTTGGATGTCTGACAATGTTGTGTCATCTGCATAGAGATCTGTAGATGAAATTGAGTCCCTTAGTAAAAAGTGGTAGGCCATTAATAAATAATATCATTAGTAATGAACCTAGAATTGAACCCTGTGTGACTCCATATCTAATTGTTCCAAGTTCAGAAAAAACATTATTTATATATGCAAGTTGTGTTCTCTCACTTTAGTTTGAAGTAAGCCATCCACTGGCGTCAATAGGGTTGGCATTACCCAGTTCAGTAACTTGTAGTGTCGCTCCTCTGGACCTCCTTCCTGTATAAAAATTCAAAATGATTATAAACTGTTATGTGCGGTAACTCATGGTGTCACCACCATGGACCCTCTTCCTGCACAAAAGAATCAAACATTGTATCGACAGTCATATTGATGTCACTCTCTATGATGTTGTCACCTGGTGCTTTCTGCACCCAAATTGTGATGTCAATGAAACTATCTAATAGTGCTTTCATCACATATGTAAATTTTCGGTTTCGTCAACAGGATTTCATGAGCCACCATATCAAAAACTTCCCTGAAATTTACAAATACAGATCCTACTATTCTACCTTGATCAAACATTTGATGCCATTTATCAGCTAGAGAGATCAAAACAGTCTCACATGTGCTGTTTAAAGATTGACTGATTAGCGTGTAACAGCAAGTGTTTCATTAAATATGACATGAATGAGTCATGGGCATGTTTTTCCATCAATTTTGACAAGTTTTGGTAGTACTGAAATTGGTAGTTGTCAGCATCATTCAAAACCAGATTTGTGGCATAGGCATTAGTGTTTGCAGATTTCCAGATGAAGTTGCAATACTTAAAATGACATGAATGGTATGCTCTCTAAATTAGCTGAGGCAGAATTTTTAATGAGTGGTAGACCAATTTGATCAAGTCCTGTAGCTTTCTTGGTATCAAGTTTACAGAGACAATTTGTAATAAAGTTTTTTGATACTGGTAGGATAGAGAAACATACTGTCTCAGGGATTTTGCTGCTGCAGAACATTTTCAGTTCATTAAAGTTCTTTTCTATCACTGGTTCTTTTAACTCGGTGACTTTGGTGTCATTTACTAGAAGTGAGTGAATCTTATCTTTTCGTGTTCCTATAGTGGTGCATTGAAGACTTTCCAAATAGAGTATATGTTGCTCTTTTTGATTTTCAGCATTGATTGATAATAATTTATTTTAGCCTTTCTAATCATACTTGTTATTTTATTTGTCCATACTTTATATTGTGCATGGTTTCCCATAGCCTTCAATTCGTCTTGTGTCTTCTTAGTATCTAGGATTTCAGTAATAAATCGATTAGGTTCAATTTCATACTTTGCTAAATTTACTTTACGTGGTGCCATCTAAGAGACTACACCCATAAATGAATCAGTCCAAGCCCTCAGATCTTCATCTTTGTCATCAAAATTTTGGGTTACATTTCATGGAACATTATATAGGTCATTGCAAAATTGTTTTTTGCTACAATTTTGGAATAATCTGTAAGTGATAGTTTTTTTTGTGTTTTTCTTCTTTATCTTGCATTTAACATTCCTTGTGAAAAGTAGGATAGTGGTCACTAAGACCAAAATTTGGTACATTAACATAAGCCACATTGTTTGGTAGGTTGGTATAAATGTGATCAATAATAGTGCTTAATATTTATGTCACCCATGTGGGCTCATTTACCTGCTGGACTAGGCCTAATGATTCATTAAATTCCATCCAGTTACTCCTTACTTGATTATTGAGTAGGTCTGTAATTACAGTGCCAAGTATATGTTTCTTTCTCCTATGAAAGAACATTTTCTGTTTCATAAAGTTATCATTCCAAATTAGTTTGGAGAAAACTGGCTTATAAATGAAAGCGACTAGGAATGATTTCGCATTATTTTTTAAAAAAAAAATGCACCCAAATACTCACAGTTTCATTTGAATTCATGTATGTATTTACATCTTCCTTAATAAAGTAATGCATACAAGAACTCCCCATGCTGTCTCTCTGCCCCTGTGTAATGTTTTATTGAAGTCTTGACAGCGAAATAGATTAGCATTGTGGTTAGCATTAACTTAATCTGGTATATTTTCCTGACTATACATTGTAAATTTAAGTGTCCTATATTAAAACATTTTGTATCCAGTTTCATGTTAATTATATGTATGTCATCATCTAATGGGGTACTCGATGAGACTATTTTCATACTAATTTTACATTTTAGTATTAGATAAGGTATATGTGCATGGTCTTTCTTTATCAAATAATATTGAGGTGGGGTAGTGAGTAGCAACAAAAAGTAAAGCAGTTGTTTGGCAAAATAAATAATCTTACAAGTATGTATTTTCTAAGTTGTGCAAAACAATGCTGACTTGTAGATATTACAGTATTTACCAAGTACCAAACACTTTTCAATATGTATCAATATTTGTTTTGCAAGATATAAATAAGCATTTACCTCATTCTTGTCTGCATTGTTTGAACTATATGTGGAGCTTGGTCAGCTCTGTTTTCAGGATGCACAGCAGGTATCCCTCCTGCCCCCTCTGGTTCTCTCAAAGGTTGCTCTGGACTTGAGCTTGAAAGTGAGTTGATTACAGTCAGGGTAATAACAAAGTTGCTACTTTTGAGTTTATTATCCTGTATGAATCTTTTTTATTACACAATATAATTGCTACTGTAGTCCAGTCATATCTCAAATGAATTTTAATACGTAAAAGTATTCATGATTACCTATGAAACTGATTCTAATATAGTGCTAATTGAGAATCAGAAATTAATACATGAGAGTTTGTGATTTTATGGGAGTTTTCTGATCTGGATCAGGTCAAGTGGGAGTGATTGTGGGATCCAAAGTTTAAAAGGGTCCCTATTTTCCTAGAATGGGCACCAAAGCAAAGTCTAAGTGTATATTAATTATATAGCGGAGTGCATCGCAGGGAGCATACTAAGCAGGGGACCGCGGAGTGCATCGCAGGGAGCATACTAAGCAGGGGACCAGACTATCCATCTGTCTGTCTGTCTGTCTGTCTGTATCTATCTATCTATCTATCTATCTATCTATCTATCTATCTATCTATCTATCTATCTATCTATCTATCTATCTATCTATCTATCTTAAGAAGATGACTATGCAGTTTAGATAGATAATGGCATGGGAAATACATCATTAACTTAAATTACAATCTTACGAATTTATTGACACACAAGTATGTGATAGGACGCTGGAGTGAGCGATAAATTAAATATTTCTCCGCAGAGCTATCTTTGTTTCAAACAAATTGCTGGTAGCAAATATTTACAAATTTCATACGCCACAAATAAAACACTTGCCGTACTTATTAATCTAAACTGTCTATAAACTTGCAAATTAAATGATGGTTGCATAATATTTAAAGATAATACACCCACAGATAAACCGTTGACACTTATAAATATGATCTTAAAATGTGTAAGATTTTCATAGATAAAAATAGTGATATATGAAAGAGAATTCAAGGTAAAATTAATAAAAAAAAGATTTTTTTAAAAAAAACCAATTACATACTACAAAATTGGGAATGTATTATGTATGGTATTAAAGAAAACTTATTGTGCGTATTCTTAACCTAATGCATCAAAGAAAATTTTACGGTGGTTTGCGGTGCCTGTGCGTAAATTGACATTCGATTCTGATAAGATCTCATGATCGGTAAATTAGATTTTGTTTTGGTGATGCTGAGGAAAAAAGAACTAGAGTTGCCTTTCCCAAAGATACATTGAAGCAGTGAACCAATGCTGACTTGGTAGGGTGTTAAACTCGCGACATTTGGATTACGAGTACAACACTCCATCAACTGAATTTGTTGTACCTTACAAACACCAGATTTAACCTCTTTGAGAAACGTAAATATCAGACGTTGGATGGGGTTGAGCATCATTTATCAGCGTACATTAGACTGTACATGGCGGCCAGCATAATTGGAGCAGGAGGAACTAGGGAGAATTCTGGGAAGAACCATCCACCAAAGGGAAGCATCAGGGAAGCTTCTTCACTTACTCAGGTTGGCCAAACCAAAGACGACAGAGGTGAGATGCCTATGATCTGCAGATGTGAGCACCTCAGACCACTCGGCCATCCAAACCTTTTAATGGACTTTTATCTAATTTCTAAAGCTGAAATAGTCTTGCCATGCATGGCATAGTTGTATACAACAGGCTTTGAAATTCCACAGCATATGTGTTTCTAACATTATGATATATACTCCAAAATATCATACGTTGAATTTTGCTATGTCTCTGGTGAAACGTACAAGCGGGGAAGGTGTAATCTAGTTTGAATATATAGCAAAATATACGGTATATAAATTTTGGAAACATGTACATTCCTTTTAAACATAATATTGTTGAATATACACACTGGCTTACAGATTGCAAGAAGACTCACCACATTCAGAAGATATGATTGTCTTAACACCAACTCACAAACTCGCCAGGGAAATTAAGCAACGAGATGTAAAGTCGTGTGCATATCATACTTTTTTTTAGATGGTGCGGAAATACATGGACCCCATCACAAATGAGTGAAAAATATATACCTAAAATTATCATATGGGACGAGATATGCACGGGGTCTCTGGAGGTATTACAAATATTTCTTGATTGGCTGTTACTAAAGAATACTGCTGTGATTATGTGTGGTGATCATGGTCAACCACTACCCTTTGTTGGGCAGTCTCCACATGAGTGGTTAAAGACCAATGTAGATTATCATGAAGAAATATCTGATGATCATAGAGCTGTTGATGAGTCGCTGAAAGAATTCAAAAGATTAATACGACTACAACCAGATAAAATACAGTGTGCAGTAATGCGTGAGATAATTGTAGAAACATCCATGAATGATTTTTGGACCCTATGGAAAACTGCTGATTTGATAGTTGCCAGTAGAAAATTAGTTCGTGTCGAATTAGAAAAGAAATGATATGCGTTACACAAGGAAAAATTCCCAAAGTTACCTGTACCGTTGTGTTATCGCCCAGTAGATACTAGACAACAAAATGTTGATGTTAAGATTCCTAGTGTAGACACTGAAAGTGTCCGAATCCAAAATCATGTGTTAAATCATATTGTCCTTGTCGCTGTTGATGTTGTCGAGAGCGCGTTAAACATCGATAAATAGCCATGGACGTTATGGTACGCTATAACTATTCATTCGTCGCAGGGATTAATTATCACTGATACTAAAGTTTGGATAGTCGATGATCGTATTGAGTGGTCAAATGTAGTTTATCTCGCAGTATCTCGAGTTAGAAGAATATCACAACTACAACGGGTTATCATGGATCGCGTAATAACCGAACAAATCATCAATAATGTCGATATCAATAAAAAATTAGTCAGCTATAAGCAGTGTGACAAAAAATCGCGAGTTTGATATAGATGTGAATATTATTATGATGTTAAAGCAACGACAAAATAATTATTGCTCAAAGTGTAACGCAATAATTTTGTGGCAGTATTCGAGCAATAACCCAAGACAATTTACCGTTGATAGAATTAATAGTAGTCTTGGTCACACGCGCGAAAATGTGATGCTGACCTGTTTGGAGTGTAATCGACGTCGAGTAGCTGCAAGTTTCTAAAATTGTACTCGGTGGTAATTGCGTTTCCTCAGGAATTATTTTGTAATTGTTCACGTTAAAATCCACGCTGAGGAGCAGTTGAATCTAATATGTAGATTGCAGGTCTGCCAGTGGACCTTACCACGCTGGATATTTTGTGTCTGGTCACACTTCAAATAGGATCAGTTGCCTTTTTCTGCCTCCTTCGAGTTTGCCAGGTTCTTATAGATATATAACCGTAACATTGCCTAGTACTGGTTGAGAAAGAGATTTACGTTTAATAGGTATATATTTTTTGTGATCGCAACAAACGGTTTCATAGAAGATGCACAAGTAACTTCCTTATTCAGCGCAGCTATCACATTCGGTAACCTCGCAACCCTTTCACGAGATCTTGTATCTGTCGATATGTAATTTGCATATTGATATCCGAATAACCATTCAGCAAGTGTTCGATTAAATCGTTCGACGATTGCCTGATCACGATGAATCTCAGTATGTCCTCATCTGACTTTAACGTTGTGCTTGTTCGTCAACGATGATACTACACCAAGAGATTCTTTGCCAGGATCAACCTGTAGTAGATTTGGCCATTGAAATGGTCCTCGCTGATAAATTCTTTCGAACGCAGAAGCAACTTCAGATGCTGTCTTTGTTGATAGCTGCTCTCTTCTTTAAATCTGCTCGCAACGTCAACGACGGTTAAAGCGTATCTGTATGTGTATTGACTTCGACCTGTTTTAATGGTATCATGTGGCAAGAACAAATTATCTGCTTGATGAATTTCATTAGGAACGTTGACATCAAAATGTGCGTATTGAATTTTTTTTAGGTGGATTTAGAAAGATTTGCCATATTGCCTGTCGTGCTAACCACTCTGCAGCAACATCACGCGAAACTTTTGCTGAAGCGGCAAGTTTGCTAATCGCTGCCTTACCTAGTCATTACCCTCTAGGGGAAAAATAAACAGATTCCATTATAATAATCAGTTGATTAATTACCAGCTCCTAACATTATTTTACTTTTCATAGCGGATTTTATTAGAAAACTGGCGAGTTTCTCTCTAACAGTTTTATTAGGTATAGAATTTAATGCATGAAACAATTCCATAACTGCGAGATGCCGTTGTTGCAAATCGGAATTTTTATAAGCAACATCATGAATGTGATATGCTTGATCGATCTTATTTACTGGATACAATCCTGGTCTTGGTCGATCTTAGTTATCGAGTCTGATATCGAGACGAGTTCCAGGACCACAATAATTATATCCGGGATGGTGTTTCTCACCAACATACTTAGCCCATGGTAATCCTAAAGAAGCAGCAATATCTCCACCTATCTTTGTTGTCCCTGAGATAAATTTATATTTTTGTGTACCACATTTTACACATTTACCTGTTTATGCACATCGTTTGTTTTTTATTATCGTTGTTAATTCAGTGGTGGGTGTAGGTGATATACATCGAACACAATATAGAATGATGTTATTAATAATATGGATACAATAATTGACTTTTCGGCTACACGAAAACAGGAACCAGTGAAACACCATCCAGCTTTACCAAATTCGATAAAAATGATTATAATATGTCCATCTGGATTAGGTAAAACACAATTATTATTAAATTTTTTAATGAGTTGGATGAGATGGAACAAACTATATTTAATAGCACCATCTGTAGATGATTAGCGTTGCTGCTAAGTACTTAAGGATTTTAACGAGAAAGCAAAATCAGTTAATAAAGACGGTGACGATATTATTAACTTTATCACAGATATAGATGAAGTTCCGTCTGTAGATGACTTAGATGAAATCATCAATAATCTCGTAGTATATGATGATGTGATGCTGGACAAACAATCTAATCCAGTTAGAATATTTTCTCGAGGTAGACACAAAAACACAGACGTGATTTGTATTACACAACGATACACACAAATACCTAAGGTGATCAGAGATAACTGTACTATTTTAGTTGTGTTTAATGGAGTTGATAATTATAATCTGCAGAAGATTTATTATACCTGGTGTTCAGGGGACATGGATATGAAAAAATGTAAATATTTCTTTTCTAAAGCACAATATGTTCCTTTTGGATTTATAACGATAAATTTACATGATCCTAGATCAAGATATCGTGTAGGTCTAGATAAAATCTTTGGGTAATCCCCCTGTCAACGTCAGGAGCAGCAGAGCGGGTGAAGGACAACAATTGAGTCGCTTTACGAGTAAACAAAATCGCCTTAAAAACTCAGGAAAAATACGTAAACAATAGTATAACAAAAATAAGCTAACCTCATGATTTTATTATACGGTTAAATACATAACCGTGTGGAAATAAAAAAGTTAGAGACTTTGATTTAGCGTTCTTGAAATATTCTTTTCACCCTCTGTAGGAACCTTTACTTTTCGTTAATGATTCGAGCAAAATTTTGTAGGGTTCAGCCTCTCTGCTGCTTTGGTAATTTCAGATAGAAGCAAAATGAAAGCTGTCAACTTCCCATTTGCTAGAAAATGGCCAAAACGCCCAAAAAATAAATAAATACACTTTTTTGTTTTATGTCAATAATGCACAATTTACGAAAGTATATTATCAAAGACACTTGCGTCTGACTTCCAGAGGTAGTTCTTAACGCTTTTCATTGAAAGTACTTCAGAGGACCTTTCGAAAAATTGATTCTGAATATCGTCCACGAGGAACGGGTTTCACAAACTTTCAAATTAGTTTTATTATCTTGGAAACGTTTCCATTCTATCACTCCTGTTTGACCTTACTTTGTTCTAAAAGTTTGATTCCTGGACCGAGTTTTCCCGGGAATAAAACTTGATATTCTATTATTTTCTTAGTTAAATTGTAATGTACATTAGCGGACGAAAATACAATCTTTATTATCACATATGGTGACATGCATTTTGAATGTATTATTTAAAAAGGAAAATATTGCGTGCATGCTATCCTTGTCGTTTTCATTTTGAGATAGCTATTGTTCCAATCCTGAATAATTAGATTTAGTCAAATCACCTTTCGTGTCATCAATCAAGCCATTTTCTGAATGTCAGACTGGAAATATATATATATATATATATATATATATATATATATATATATATATATATATATATATATATATATATATATATATATATATATATATATATATATACAAGCACATTGGCCACATTAGACCGTCTATTTAGATCTAGGAAGGATTGCTAATATGAATCATACTTCAAAACTATAGATATTCCCATCAGTTCAGTTTGTATCAGAAATAATGACTAAAAAATAGATTTATTGGGAACAATACAAATTTCAGCAGTGCTAAAATGTATCGATCTTTTGACTTTAAAAAAGCATCTTTAAAGTGGCTAGATGCATTCAGTCAATCGGTAAAAGATCAAAGATTACTTGTTTGCGTCGTTTTTACTCTGTTAGTCCTCTACTATAGCATGCTATCTTTTGGCTAAACAATTTGGTGACTATCGATCTAATGATCTTTGACTAGAATGTCATGCTTTGCCTTGTTGATGGTGTCACGCGTTACAAAAGCTATTAATTTGCCCAGTTATACGACTATTTATATCAACTCCTTGTATATAATATCAGCAAGGGTTTATTATAGATTTTTTCTTCTTTGAGATAAAATACAACCTTTGAAAGGAAAAATAATGTGTTAGTCGTACTGCAAAGTGGTATCGATACAGTAAACTTATATTTTTTGTGTCATGGATCAGGAATGCACACTTAAAAGTAGTGGACAATAAAGAAAATTAACTTGCAAAGAAGACAAAAAAGCGAGAAGGTTATCACCAGACCTTGGTTAGCTTCAATCTTACGTGATGTCGATGAGTTTTACTTAGACACTTTTAGATGCAAAAGTATAGGTTGGTTGGAAGAAAAGGAAAAATATCGTAGCGCTCTCCATAAATTAATTTTTCTATATTCTGGAAGTTGTTTAAATTTCTTAATATCTATGACGAAGTCGGATCGCTGCGGTTCTCTTGGATCCTGATAAATCGGTGCAACTTCAGGCCATCCTAATACTGATCTAATCGAACTTTGATAAATATATATAGCATAGTCAGGAGAATTTATTTCAATCACTGACGATAATGTTGGTTCGTAAACAATAATTGCTATTTTAGACTCTTTCCCGGTTAAAGACTTAATTCTGCGCTGGAATTCCTCATTAATTTGCTCTATCTGATATATGCTTGTTGGAATACTAACTACTTGCCAATCTGGATTTCCATCACACTTAGTTTTCTTTGCGAATACTAATGAATTACTTGGCTGTCGTCCACCAAATGGTTTTGATCTAATATTAGGCCAGCTATAATAAACACGTAACTGAGATAATACTATCTCTTTTACTGAAATTGCAGTTGGAAAGTTAACGCTAAATTCAGGATTGGTTGAACTTATCGATATCATAGTAGATTTTGAAGGAGTTGTGTTAGTGACGATCTGCTGAAACAACACTCGACTCAATATTCAAACGATGTTCAGGCGCTGACATTATTGTTATTATTACTGTTTAATTCTCCATTTATTTTATTCTGGTTATTGTCACCAGAATCTTTAGTGATTCTAAATGCTTCATCGAATGTTTATCATTGCAATCTCCTCATCAGATATTTTACCATCGCCGAGATTCTAGAAAAAATATACACAGATAGTTTAGAGTAGGTTGTTGATGCTGTATGCAATAATACTAAGAATACCTGCTATAGTCGTTGAAGTTGAAACAATAATTGTTATAATTGCTGGAGCTGTCATTGTTAGTGTCGATAATATTAATCCTGATCCAGCAATAATAGCAGCAACTGAGTACACAACTATATCAATGACAACCATACGTCTACGATACTTTTTTACCATTACTGTATAATGGTCGATGGTATTTTTTAATTTGGCCATACATTCACATGCTTGATTATATATGTGAAGTTGAACATCGATAGATGAAGTAGTTATTTGATCCATTATACTATGACGTTAAGTAATTAATTGAGCTACAAATTCGAAACACCACCAGTAAGCTTGAGGTAACTCTTTACTCGATGATTCCAGTGTAAACGTTCCTTTAGAATCTTTATCTAACAACACAGATATAGTTTTAGAAAAATCACCAGTTGATGGAGATGTAGTGGATATTCTAAAATCTGCAACGATTGGTACAGACATTCTATATATGATTTTCGCAGTATGTTTGATGTTTTTATTTTCTGGTGCCGACAATCCAAACCCTGATGCAACTGTATACACAATATTTATTTTCTGATTGTGAGGAATTTTAAACAGGTTTGTATTTTGAATAATATCCGGAATTCCTCCGATAATAACAGTGAGTTTTGTATTAATATCAGTATGTTTTATATCAATATTTGGTGGACTTCCAAACAGTTCGTTATTAATTCTGTTTATGTTTCTGCGAAAACTCAAATACATATTCACGTGACCGGTAAGTTCAGTTTCGATTTTGACTATTTCATTATTGATTGGAATCTGTTCATCATCGACGTATTTTTTTTTGTAGCAACATCCAAATCAGATTCTGGTATTTTTAAATTACTAATACCATTACGACTCATATTTTGAAACGCACGCATTATACCGCCGTTAGTTAGCACGTACTTAGATTCCTGATCGTCAAAATATTATTTTGTTTTAGCATCGCTATCTGTGGTTGGATATCCAAGATTTGTAATTTTATTTTTGTTCATAATAACGTTTCCACTAAACACACCGTCAGTCATCCTGACATAATCGTTAACTGACTTACAGGAATCTCGTATTTTACCCTGATCAGTAACAGTAACGATATTATCAGCGACTTCAGTAGGAATTCGTAAAAGTACGTCTTGTAGCTGTATATTACTAGTCTTTAATCGTCCTTGCTTATCCTGAAAAACAACAACTTCATTTGGATCCACACTTGTAATATTAAATAAATCATCAATCTTATTTCCAAGTTGATCGAGTTTAGATATTTTGATAAATCACATTGCTGCTTAGCTTTACCAAGAGCAGATCTTCCGTAAATATCTACCATTATATTTTACTGATGTCTGTTTAAATGTGACATCATGGTATATTCATGCACGACTTTATGAGGTGGCTTTCCCTGCGGTGCTAGGGATATAGCATTAAGTACATTAAGTACTTCGCGACGACATATTGGAGGATCAGTTAATGTTTGTGTTGGTGGCATTGAATACCAGATCGGAGCAGTATTATTACTCACATAATGAAGAAATTATTTTAGTGGCGCTAATCCATACGAATCAAAATGAATAATTCCACGTGGATCAATTGCATACGGTACCCAGAGGGTACCTGGTCCAAAGTTTTTATCGAGATTAATAATACCTGTTTCATTACTGTTTGGTTGTTTTGGTAACTGATCGCTCATAAAAACACCTCTAAAGTTTTTTATTTTTAGCTTTTAAGCAGCATCCAGTAAATTAAAATTTGACATAAGCGAGATCAGTAAACTATCCCTGGAAGTCTTACACCTTTTCCGTACCATGTGGGCGGGGTCCCTGGTAATCTGAGACCTTTTCCTTTTTTTTGATTCCACGTCCAGTTGTTATCTTTAATGCCATTTCAGCAGCATTTCCAACAGCACCTAACGCAGCTGCTTTCTCAACAGCTGGGGCTGCTGCGGTTATTAATGCTGGTAATGCTGCGAGAAGGAGAAATATACCACCTGTTTTAAAAGCATCTTTGATAGCGCCTGCAGAAAGACTACGTTTGACGCCTTTATTTGATGTTTTTGCTTCATTAAAGTTTTGAATTGACGATTAGTCACCGATAATTTATTTGAACCGCTCATCTGTTCCTTTTTAAATGATACTTTTATCCTACTCGTTACTGTTTGATGCTGATTGCAGTCTTTTTATTTGACCAGGAGTCAGAGTAACATTAACTTGATTATATGACATTTATATTACTCCTGAATGATCTAATTACTTGTTACATATTTTTTTTACTGCAGCATCAATGACTCTCATTCGTCCACCAACACCTTCGAGGAGCATTGATTTATCGCTAAGTATAACAGCAATTGCTCCATAATTATCGATAGCTTCTTTTGTTACACTAGTTCGAAAATGTATATCGACTACCGATTGTCTGGTCAAATCTAAATGTTCGAGTGAAAAGTAATAAATTCGATTTAAGGTTGTAAAATCTAGTTGTGATTTTTGTAATCCAGTAGCAACATTTTGATCACGGCCCATAAAGCTCATAAGACGATCATATGCACGTGCTACATGATTTTGATCGAAATTCGGTAATATATCCTCGAATGCTTATTGATGTCCATTTATCCTTAATGAAACCTCAGAAACACCAAGACTGTCAAACTGTTTGCGTTTGGTAATTTACTTGTGCAGCATCTTACAATGCAATAAATATATGTCTGGGTGCAGAAACCGCTGCTGAGAGGCTATATGCCATGTAAATAAACCGTTAATATTACTCTGGATAGCATCTGTGGACACTGTCAGCCATGATAGCATTGATTTTCCGCCTTGTCTCATGAAAGATAATAATCGTTGCTCTTCAGATATTGAAGGAGCTAAAATTGACATCCACAATGAAAGTTTTGTAAGAATTACTATACCAGCATCACCGTCGCGTCTCCATATTGCATCATTGTCTGTAGCCTTTCGTACTAGTACAACTGTATGTCTGGCTCCGATAATGACTTTTCTGACATTTCTACAGAATCCAAAGATATGTGATAGTGGAATTGCACATAAAAATATTCTTCTATTTCCTTTCAACATCGCTCGACGTGATGAAAATCCCAAATTGATTGTTGTTGTTTTTGTTGGGCTTAACACCATTTTCAGCACACAATAATTCATGGCGGCCAGTATTAATGGTGGAAGAAGAAACCGAGAAATCACCAGAAAAAAACACTGACTCACGAAAAGCTACTGGCATGCTTTCTCACATATCCACTTTCGCCAAATCCTAGACTCGAACCTACGCAGACTGAGGTGAGATGGCAGTGATCCGTAACGGACGGCGCTTTAGACCACTCGGCCACTCGCCCTCCCCAAATTGAAATTTGTATTAACACTTTGCAATAACGAAAATGCAGCAGCAGGCCGAGCTATATGTCCAGCTGGTTGTGGATTGATTGCAGTATCCCGCGTTGTTTGTATTAAATTATGTTGTCTACTTTCTGGAGAATTAGTTGTATCCTTTGCAAATATCATTGATGGACCAGCTAATCTTGAATAATCGTCACTCTTTCTTGCAAAAGCAAGTATTGTTGAAGCAACGTCAATGTCTTTTTGAATTGATTCAATATTTTTTCCGTCAATCATGTACGTAGCGCTGTCAAACAACGCTATTATACCATTATTAAGAAAACCGTCACTCACATTGGCGTCGTATTTAGTATTATCTTCTTTTAATATCTCACCTTCGATTTCAATAAATGCTTCTGAGGGTAGGAAATATCTACTTTTATCATGAACCTAAAGTTCAATCCTGCCACGTGATTTGGAATTCGTGTGTCGTAAGAATAATACTGATAATTGCGCACAGGCTCATCTTTGAGAACTGGTGCGTCCATGTCAAATGCAGGATCACTTATACGTTTGAACATATTTATTATAATTATTATCGTTTAAAACGAAGACCGCTTCCTGCTATGAGACTCGCGGTTATATTTTTCTCTTTTTCTGATAAAGGTATATCAGCCAACTCTGCTAGTGTTCGGTTAGCGACTTAATTTATTTTTTTTACTAATATTTGCAGGCATTAATTCAGAGCTAGGTAAACTTACCGGCTGAGGTCGGACCTCTTGAGGTCTACGTATTGATTGTGCTAGTCTATCTTTGATGGCTGAGAATGCTTAACTAGACACATTACCAACAGCATCTATACCTTTTTCACGAACAACATCAATAGCATTCATTACTGTCTGCTTTGCAATTGGTATTGCTTTAGGGGCAATTCTTCTAAATAGACCCTGTACAATGTCACCTAACCCATCTCCGTATGTTGTCCTGTAAATCGTTATTCGAGAGTTAATTGCCCTGACCATGATAGGTCCACGTGTTGAGTACTATGTACTATAATTTTATTTTATAGTCATTATATTTAATTACATACTTAGTTGAGTTACTTAGTCGCTATAATACTCATCGGCAATTTCATTAATGAGAGTCTGATACACATTAATATGCATTATACCGCCTAAAAAATAATCTTTAGCAAATATCTGCTGCTTTATTAATGATTTATGGGGAATTATTACCAGCTCGTTTTCCTCCAATCAGAATTTCTAGTCGTTCAACATCAGCAAGGACGTTGTTAGGACACTGAGTAATAAGACCTCTTCCTTGTGTGGTAACACCACTTGAAGTAGAAGGACTTTGTTCATTATACTTTGCAGCTTTTTTCTCTCTAGCTATTCTCATCATCTCCCCCTCCCTCTCCCTCTCCTCTACGTCAAATCCTCCAAATCCCCTTGGTACTTTCTTTGGTTTATCTGATGTTGATGATGATAATGGTGGTGGTAGTGTCTAATATTGTTTTATTGTCTAGCTGTGATTGCAATGTAATTTCAATAGTTGGTTTTGTTATATCTATAAATGTTTTTTGGTATATCTGCATTTTGGTCTTGCTGCTTTTTCTGCTTCTTTTTGTATTCTTTCTTCTTGTTTTTGTCTTCTTTCTTCTTATTTTCGTCTTACTTTTTGTTCTATTGCTTTTTCCTCTCTTGCTGCTTTTGTCTTCTTTCTTCTTGTTTTTCTCTTGCTTTTTCTTCTATTGCTTTTTCCTCATTTCTTTATTTTGTCTTCTCTTCTTGTTTTTTTCTTGCTTCCCCTTTTTCTAATTGGGTTAATTCATTAATTACATTATCATATTTATGATATAATGGATCATCAGATTTAATTTTTTCAGTATCCATGCGTATGCGATATAATGTTCTTTGCCTTTGTTGACGGTTTTTAATATCATTAACATATTCAGGTTTCATTAATTTATCTCGCTGAGAAAACCGTCCACAGCAAATTCAGCAAGATGTTTTTCGCTTTTAATACCCATAATTACTTTAACAGTTTCTTCATTAAATTTATTTATTAATTCAACAGTACTAATAAATTTAATACTCCCTTGTTTAGAGGTTGAATTTTTAGCGCACTCAAGTACTTCTTGTACTGGTTGTGCAGCAGCTATTTCGGCAGGAATTTCTCAAAAAATCCTTTTTGTTTCTTTAGTTCTTTCTGCTGTTTTGATCCAATGCAGGTTGAATACCTTTTGATGTCTCAATTATAGGTTTAAATAATTGTCTAGTACCTTCATCAAACTCAACTTGAGTTTCCTGTCTTTGCTGTAATTGTTGTTTAACTAAATCACGGACGGGTAAATATTTTTTAATTGCTTCTAATCGTTCATGAGCTAATCTGGCCGAATGAGGCTCTTCAATATTCATTATTTATAATATTTATGGAAGATATTTAATTAAAATACTAGTAAACAAAGAGCGATAATTATTGCTCTGAATCTATTTTGAGCAATAGATAATTATTTCCCTTTGTTCATTAGTGTAATATATTTCGGATGTCTGATAAGGACAAAATACATCGCTTTTTAGACAATTGTTAACTAATTATCTGCTACTCACAAACAATTAGGTGTTCGTAAACAACAAAAGTGCAACAGGGAGAGATACTGGTACAAATATTTGTCTCTATAGCCTAAAATTCTAGTAAGTAATGCCTACTTCCTTTACGTACTGGCATTTAGGTCAAAAGGTATTTATATCTTTGTAAACATCCTCTAACGGACGAAAACTCTAATGCAGAAAATACTCAATGTGATATATCCATGACATATTTTCTGTATTATATTTAAGAATTATATCAAATATATATATATATATATATATATATATATATATATATATATATACATACATATATATATATATATATGTTTGTGTGTGTATGTGTGTGTGTGTGTGTGTGTTTAGATCAGATCTTTATCTAAGGAAAATATGCAAAATGTTTGTTGTTGGATTGACATTTATGCTAATATAGTGAGATAAGACATTAAAAACCAAATATGTATACTTTAAACATATACTACATTTCTCTTGTTATTCAAACACTTGTATTCTCACACGATATTAGATGTACCTCTAAACCCACCAACCCATTATAGTAATTTCATTTTGAGTCCAATGTAATATTACACTTAGACAAATGTAGTATAATTCATTGGCCTTTAAACAACAATGTTAAGAATTTGCCCTTTCAGTATTTCTTTCTTAGATGCTTAATTCAAGAGAAGTCCACTACACTAAGGAATAAAGTAACAAGTAATTCAACCAACTTAATATGGAAATCTTGGGTTAATCATTTCCTCTGCTTTCTCCAGTCGTATTCTTAAAATGTCAATCTTTGTTTCCAATGATAATTCTTCAAAGTCGTCGCTACCTTTATATCCTTCCAATTGCAAACTTTCACCCAGAGATTTTGAGCTGTAGTAGGCCATTTGAACCTTTTTAGACGACATCCCTATTTGTACTGCTTCTGTTAGACCACAGCCCTCAGCGATTCGCAAATGAAAGAAAAAACATGGATACATTCCATCCTTAGTATCCCTCGTCATTTTGAATTGTTGCACAATATATTCCTCACACTTCTTCAGAACTCCAACATGCTGAAATTGATCCGCAACGGTCGCCACACTTTCTAGATTTTCATCTGGAAATGAAGCGAAAGGCCAATTTCATTCTTTCCTTTTCAACAAAAAATTCTAATTTTCGTAATAATTACAAAATCCTTAAAGTAAGGCATCTTAACAGAAATATAAAACAATTAAGAGGTTGATATTCAAATTTGTACAGAAGAGTTATTCAGAAGAGTATATAATCTATCTACATACAATCATCCTCCCACTCATTGAAATGCTATATGTACATTCTATGTACATGAATGCTCTGGCATCGGTTCAGTCACTCACCTGTCTTTCAAACAATATATCTATCTCTAATTCACAAAGTAAGGGACATTCTGTCATTTTGATTATTGTGTCAATATGGTTCAATGGTGAGACTAGGAGTGTGATTGCTATTTTACCAATTACATCGGAAACATTTTTACACGTACAAATAACTTTATTTAAAAAAATAAAAGAAAACATCCTTAAGATTTATTATAATTAACGTTTATATCGTTAGACTTTATACGCACATTATCAAGGTGGTTCGGCTGCATTCAGAAGGGACATGCTTTATCAAAAAGGTTTTATGTAAGTGAAAAATGAGATAGTAAATTTGTTAATCCTGTCTTAAAGCTAGCATATTCGTATAGAAGAATATCAATGAAATTAAGATTAAAGGTGTATAAACTATCTGCTAACTTATACACGAATCACAAAGGAATTCATCAATTAATTTACATGTAACGCTTTCATTTACGAACATTGATAAATCCATAACATTGGCGCTTAGATTTGCTACAAGAAGCATAAATCTTATGACGCTCTTTCGTTGCTTTTCTTGTGTCAGCTTGATAGAGGTGACACAATCTCGTATCCTAGGTAAATGAAATCTGATGCATTAAGATGAGCAAAATGTTGAAAGCAAAACACAAAACAATAATTGTTTTCATTATTCGTTTTCCAAGCAACGTCTTTGCATCAAAGTTTGCTAGTCACAATATTAGTGACTTATATCATAATTTTCTTTGTGCTTGGAAAATGCACTTGTTTAGAGCTCTCAAATAATTGAAGAACATAGGAAATATTGCAATGAAAACAACACTAATGAGCATCAATTAATCTATCTGTAAAAATCACGTAAACGGGTTGCAAACGTGAAAATAAAGCAACATATTTAATGCTATTTATGGGAAGTATCATTCAGACAGAGAACTATAAGGACACACCCACCCAACCCCCCATATATATATATATATATATATATATATATATATATATATATATATATATATATATATATATATATATGACCCTGAAACCCGACAACGTTCCAGATGGGATTTTTAAATGTGACCTTTATGAATTGGTTTGTGTTATAGTCATAGATAGTCATAGAAAAGCATCATGGTGTAGGAAGTTACTTTGATATGGTTCAATCTTTGAACCATAGTTTAGTACACGTGTTAATCTGCTCCTATCTGTCTGATACGCGTGACTGAATCTGAGTGAACGACAGTGAAATTTTGTCACTGAGTGCTACGATATCGATGTGGTATCCCAGTTGTATGTATCAGCATATTCCTGCAATATACCTTATATCAAGCATCACAAAAATATATCAATCCCGCTAGCAATCAATCAGTCGACTAGTTATCCTATTGATCCCAGCCATCCAATCTTTCGATTTGTGGGTAGGGCTTCCCCTTCTCGTTGCTGGTGAGGTAGCTCCCTCCAGCCCCTCTTATCTGAAGGAGGTAGAGAGCTAGATTAGTCGCAAGGCGATTTAAGACGGTTTGAGTTAGTGGGCAAAGTAATTGGGGTGAGGGGCACAAAAGAAAAAGGATAAGTTTGATGATCATCCTGTACCTCTATTGTTGGATGAAAATATCAAATTAATGGAGACTATATTCTACTTATGATCTGCGAAATAATACTTCAGATTTTAAGCATCCGTGACCATGCAATAAATTATTTAGTTTCATTATAATAGATAGTTCTCAAAATATTCTCGCATAGCCATTACGGTAGTAAAATGTGATTTACCTGTTATACACATGAGCTGTTTGGGATGTAGGCACGCTAGAAAGAGAACAAGGTCATGATACTCGACATCTGTCAGTTTTAGCCGTGACTTGTCTTCACTTTCCTCTATTAGTTTGGTTAAGACATCGGACGCCTCCATCAGTAGGTACTTTGAGAAATGCAGCTCGTCTTCTCCAACGACAAGAGTTATATCTGTTAATTTAGATTTTCTAAATAAATCTGATAGTGTTTCCGTTTTTTCCTCTTCGTCGCCAGATTCCAGTTCTACAGGACCCTTCTCCTTCTCCGATACCTTGGGACACTGCATTATTGATGGAAACGGTAATGATTTGTAGCTGTCTAACTTTTGAAATTGAATCCGGGTATTTAATTTTGTCAAGGGCAATAACTCAATGAACATTTTGCAGATATATGTATGTCACCAAGAGGCAGTAGCTTCAAAAGGTATCCACGTAATTTTTAAAATCTGTTAATTTGACGAAAAAATATCAGTGTAAATAACGACCAGAATCTAGTGCAACTTACTATTGGCATTATTAGCAGGCCATTATGCACCATCGTCATTAAACGGACGCCTCTGCCATCTGGTGATTTTACTATCAAATTGCCAAATATCCCTACCCCGATCAGATTGATTGACACACGTATGTTAAATAATAGCAACAAAGACGTTCTAAACTCTTTATTCCTTTACTCAGAGCTGACAAGGAAGGAAGGGGAAAATGGGGATGTATTCACGGGGCTGTAAGGCTCGTAAGGTGGCCCTAGCTGAACAACATGTTTTAATTTTATAAAAGAAAATTTGTTCGAACGTGAATGAGGCAAGGCCTGTGTGTTTATTATCTCAGGGCATTTGATCGCGCTCTACCGCTTAGCCTTTACTTAGTTTATTTTCATGACTTCCTTAAGTACAAGTATGTATTTGTAATCTAAGGTAAACGAAATTGTTCGAAAAAAATATTCAGAAACGCTATTTTATGCAGTTATAACAGTCAGTCGCAAGGTGCAATCGAAACAGTATGGTTTTGTACATTCATGCATTATTTATGCACATTTTGTAGTTTATAGTCGTAAATTACCCCCAGTAAATCTAACATGTAGGAATCCAAAGTTTCTCGTACTCTTGGTGTTCAGTATTTTATTTTGTATATGTAAGTTTTTTTTCCTAGACGAAGAGCTTGTTTGTGTGTGTGTGTGTGTGTGTGTGTGTGTGTGTGTGAGAGAGAGAGTGTGTGTGTGTGTGTGTGAGTGTGTGTGTGTGTGAGTGTGTGTGTGTTTGTGTGCGAAACAGTAGACTATACATTTTGTATATTCTAGACGACTAGTGAAATTCCAGTTTATAGACATTTTCAAGATGACTGGATTGCCATAGCGAACAGTCATGATGTGACGTATTAAGTCGCTCTATTAATGCACTACCTTTCTTGAAAATAATTGTATTGCTTCGTATTTAAGATGCTAATGGTATCAATTATTCTCCCTTTAGGATCCAGGGATAGCACTTTACGTTCTGTTTGGTGCATCTATCTATCTATCTATCTATCTATCTATCTATCTATCTATCTATCTATCTATCTATCTATCTATCTATCTATCTATCTATCTATCTATCTATCTATCTATCTATCTATTTTGTGACAATCTTCTTATAACCAAACATCATGCAACTCTAATTTAACTCACAATACCGTAAGTTCTGTTTAAAGTTTCATTTTGTATTCAGGGTGGATATTTGTTTTGTTGAATTTGACAAAACTGTTTGGATTTCTCTCATTTCAGTTACATAGGTTACGACCACATCATCGTGTGTGTGTGTGTGTGTGTGTGTGTGTTTGTTGGTGTATGTGTTACAGACTCTTGCGTGGAAAAAAAACTTTTAAATAAAATATTGTAATTCCTGCTTTGAAGCTAAAATTACTGGATCTTTAAATTTGTTCATGCTATTTTTGAGTGAAATTGTAAATAGTCATGCAAAATGGAATCATAAGATAGCCATTGTAACCATTAGTCCTTCTATTTACAGCTGTTTTACAGTAACTTAATCCAAATAATAATTTAGTTAATTGTTTAAGGTAAAATGCAAAGTCATAACTTTTAATCCTATTGCACATTGGTTAGTGTAGCAAACTGGAAATTGTCTTGAGAATAAAGATAATGACGATTAATATTTTCTAATTAACTTAGGTTTCTCAATCAGTAAGGTAACGAACTTTAAAAATATATTTCCTGTTTTACGTTTAGGTAATTAATTTCTTTAAGCTTTCGTAATTTCTAAAAATAAACATTCTTTAAGGGAATTGAAATTGTGTTTGTAATTAGTTTTAAAATGATATTATATTTAGTTTCGCATACTAAATCGGGGCATTATTTATGACTTCTTTTCGCAAACAAATATTCACTTTTGCAGACGTGATCATATTTCATATGCCAAATCTCATTTGTCATTAGGAAGTTACTTTTTTAACAAACAGAAAAATTATCAAAGTAATATTTTCACGTGAAGTTGAAGAAATAAAATAATCTTTTACGTTAATGATTTTACCAACTGAGTAACTGACGGATAAGCAGCTAAAAATTTTTCCTTCTTCATTGTTCATGCAATGTTTCCAGTTTGCAACGGCATTGAAGATAATGACAGCAGTTTACATTTTCACATCAAATAAACTAACACTTGATAAAGTTTGAAGATAAAAATAGCATTGAATGGTTGAGGAGACAACTACGAAAAATGTTTTTGTTTACGATGATTCTTCTATTCCTCATATATAATTAATATTATAATAACTCTATTACAATTATAGCATACATAATATTTGTATTGTTGTTTGTTTTTAAATTCATATTAAAGGTATCACAACAATATTTTTAATTTTCCATTTCGCATGCTGTTATTTTAATTTACTTCAGTTCTCAAATTAAATAAATAGAAACACAACCCGTCTACCAACCCTTACCCACCTTCCTCCCTCCACCCTCCGCACATTAGATCTTGGCTGGTTCCCTGGTAAACTTTGTGGCTGGTAAACGTGATCCTGGAACCAGACGAGCTCTTTAAGTCATTAGTAGCCTATGGACCAGGAAGTAAGAAGTTTTACTTCCACGACTGTCTAATTGCTTTAGGTAAGATGTTTGTGAGTTACGTTTAATATAAATCCATTCGATCGTGAGAAAAATTGGTTTTGAAATGAAGTGACCATGGCAGTGAAGGTATCAGAAAATATTGCTTACCCGATTTGCTTGGAACAGTTCAAGGCCCTTACATCATTACCTTGTTTACACACATTCTGTCTAAAGTGTCTAAACTCTCATATTATAGAGAAAGTTACGAAGGCAGGGGATGTAGGCACGTTTAGTTGTCCTGTATGTAGACAGGAAATTCGAAGTCCCGAACCAGGGGTGCAATCATCAGAATGGGCAAAATCATTTCCCCTTAACAATTTCATAGCAACGTTGCTTCCTGACCCGCAATCCAAAGTGCAACTAAACTGCAATTCTTGTGCATATGAATTTACAACTAATCAGACGATTGGTTTCTGCATTGTTTGTATTGAACATCTTTGTGACGAATGCATCAAATTCCACTGTAAAACAAAGGTGTTGAGAGAGCACAAAGTATTGGATGTAGTAGAGTTGTCTCACATATAGCTGATTATTTGCCATATTAAAGGAATCTGTCCAGTGCATGTTAAGGAGGAGATTAAGTTCTTCTGCAAGGATCATAATGGATTGTTCTGCTCTAGTTGCACTCTTGTGAATCACAGGGCTTGGAAGGAAGCTTTTGACCTTAAATTGCATTTCAAAGAATTGCAGGAAACGTTTAAACCATCTACAATGGTCAGCAAATTGAACAGTCTAGTAGCACAACTCTAGGAAGTTAATAAAAGAGAAGGAAACTAATCTTGCACATCTTACGTTCCAAGTAGATCATCTAGCAGACGAAATTCAAGATCTTCGGCAGAAAATGAACACCTTGTTTGATGAAATGGAGACAGAGGTGAGGGCAGAAGGAAATAGAATATACAAAGAGGTGTCCATGACATTACTTGAGCAGGAACAATAGTGCCAGTCATTGGTGTCAGCATTACAAAATTCTAAAAGGCTTTTGGACACAGTCTGTGAACATGGAAGTCAGACGCAAGTAATCAATATCCTGCTCAAGACGGAAGAACAAATGGAACATTATACCAAGACCATGGATCAGTATAAAACAGAAAATACAGAAACTGAAGTTAAACTAGAACTGGACAGTCACATTAAAACAGTTGGAGAAATGAAGTGGAAGGATTGCATCACTCTGAGACACACTCTCACCGAGCATTTGCATTCTACTAGGCATATTGACAAGAACGAGTTAGTATTAGTTTTAAGAATTAGTGAATTCAGTCATTCAGGTTCATTCTCTTCTTTGTATTTGTCAGGTGACAGAATTCTACTGGCTTATTGGGAACGTGAAAAATGCTGCATGTATAGTCCCAACTTTGACAAAATTTCAGAGCGTATATCGAGTTCATCCCCATCTCCTTTATGTAAACCTGGAGAGAGGAGTGAATTTGCAGTAACATTACCATGTGAGAGAAAGATAAAGTTTTTCACAAGTGATACTTACATGAAACCAACAAGATTCATCCAGACAAGAATTGCTTGCTGTGGAGTGGCCATTGCAAATAATGGTGACCCATTTGTAACCTATCTTAGCAATCAATATCTGTATGCAGCTCATTTGAGTGATATGGGAGTGGAGAAAAACTCGATTAAACTAGATTCAGTTGATAGAATGAACTATCGTGCAATCATAGCAATAGATCCAGCCAATACAAGAGTATACATATCTTGTTATAATACTAAGACACTCTATATCTGATCGTACAGAATGGACTTGGTGGATACAGTAAATATCAGAGCCCACAGCTTGTAGGACTTGGATATGTAGATATGGATAGAAATGGGAATATGTATGTTGTTGGAGGTATAAGCAATAACATACATCAGTAATCACCAGAAGGTGATCTGATAAGAATCATAACAGAGAATATTCCTTTGTGTCCTCATGCTATAAGCTTTAATGAAAGTGGGGACAAGTTTATTGTAACATCGACAGAATCAGAATGTTTTATATTTAAGAATATTTATGAAGAAATATAATTAATACTCCATAAGGATTGGTGGTAATATATATGTACAACATAGGGAATCACATGTATTATCAAATTTGGAGTCAAACAGTGTTGATGTGCCATGTGGAACTGGAGTGTCTTTTGTTACTACCTGTAGGCTGTGCATATGGTGAATATGAGCCATGTTAACTTTGAGAAATATTACCAGTATATTTTACACAGGGCTGCCGTATACATTTTGTTAATCAAGTTATTAAAGACTAACTTTCCCCCCAAATTTTATGTTTTATAACAATGTGTGATAATTTTTTAGAATATTTTGAAAATATATCACTGCTTCCACTTTACTTCAAAAATTACAATTCATGGTCACAATGTTCTCAAATACATTAAATGGCTTGCTTTGGTTTTCACAAAAATACAAACAAAATCAATTCCATGAAATATGGTGTGCTGTTCTTTTTATATCACTTCTATGGCACTAAAGAGAGCTAATGTACTGCTGTAGACATCTTTATATATAAAAGTATACACATTTACAGCCTCATTGAACTTTAAGTACTATTTCTGTATTTCTTTCTTTCTTGGCAACAATTGGGAAATGGTTTCTTATCATTTGTGGCAATGCAGTAGGCCTAATTTTGTAAATGGTACACTGCTTGAATATTCTTGGCCATGATTTTCATTCAAAGCAAAGGAGTCATGGACAATGTTATTAAATAATTTGGTATAGCTGGAAAGACTCTGGAAATGGAAAGCAGATAATCACTGGCAGAGTTGTTGTCTTATTATGCTAGACAATACATATTATGATTGGCAGCTTTAAATAATTTTAGTTGTTTGTCATTGTGCCAGACTAAGTTTGGTCAGCAAATATTTCCTAAAAACTACAATATTTTTATCCATTAGTGGACACTGTTATTGTAGAGATAGTTCTTGAACACATCAAGGTAAAGGTGAATCAAAGCAAAAAGTGCTGGAAAAGTATATTTTTATTTTATAAAAATTAATCATTCTACTATTGTGATAACGAATGTCTTAATCCCAAATTAGCATTTGTTACGAATATTTAATTTAATTGGATGTGTATCAGTTTTAAATTCTTGGCTGATCTCTGGCATCATTGAAATTGGCAAAATTGTTTGCACTGAATATTTTGATATTTTTTTAATTGTAATGTTTAATAACTTTTGTGTTGTTCCAGGTGTTTGAAGTTAAGTGAAATGAATAATAATTCAGCTGTCCTGTACACATGCTTACTCTTTGTAATGAAATACTGGTTAAATAAATTAAGTGATACCTATGACAGCGTTAAAAGTACAAAAAGAAACGTACAAATCAAGACATGTCTTTAATAGTAATAAACATAAACAGTGTTTATATACTCATAGTAAGAAGGAAATTGTAAATGGAATGAGACAATGGCTGAACTCTGAACCTTGGAAGAATACATAATTTGTTTTGTTCCAAATAATCACACACATCAATTTAACATTTTTTTTGTTTTTAATTTTATGCATCTGAAAATTGGAATCAGGCTTATGGATTCGGAATTAGGGCTTGTGACATTCTTTAAGTCACCAGGCCTATGTCTCTGTCTAATAAAATGTTTATTTGAGCCCATGTTTAATAGTCCTTTGAGTACTAGCACAGTATGGATGACTTCATTGATTATTGATGAAAGTGTCTCAATAAATTAAACTTTGGTCAATGAAAAGTTAATATGCAACTTTCCCTTATTATACATATTCTGATCATCATCCTTGACTTCTTTTTTTAAAAAATATGTTGAAGTCTTTTTATGTGAAAAAATATTAAAAAAATTAGCACACGTGTTGGGTACAATTTGGAATCATTGAGTTATGATATAAGAAATGTAGTGAACATTTTGAGTCTGAAATCAGTGACTAAGCAATAAACAATTGTAAGTTACACTAGTACATGATGGATGCTAACTTGTTTCAGATACAGATTAACTGTCGTGCTGGCATTAATATTTGTAATTTTAACCACCTGTTTCTCAAGATTTTTCATTAAAAATGTACAAAATGCTTAGGAGTAAAGATAATGATCTCAAAATAAAATGAAATTATACTCTAATACTTAAGGCTATGACACTGTTGTCAATACAAGTCATATGCCTTTGGAGGGAGCCAAGTCTGATGTATTTTTCCATATTCAAATATTAGTGTAAAAACAGGTATGGACACAAACAACTAAGATTAGTTATTTAATAAATATAAATACCTGTACCTTTTCACATATAGAACAAATGTGATGCTATGAATGTAAACTATTTATTATTATTATTGGCATTAAATAATATTACCACTTAATAATTTTATGTTAAGTCTTCTGTGTACAGATATGCATGGAATCTACACATTTGCAGCCTTCCATCCAATCTGCTCTAACCCAATCTGCTGGCTGTTGGCCAAAGACAATTTTGGAGACTTTATTCTATTCAGTTTCTTATTGCCTGAAAATTAAAGGAAGAATATATCATATTTTTAATAAACTATGTACATATGACAGGCACAATTTAATAATGAAAAACATTAACAAATTTCTAATGTTACAAAGACTTGCTCTGCTTATTCTAGAAGCTTTAAAGCAAAGCTGACAGTTATTTTGCTGTAGAAATTAATTTTTCTGCTCTCTTAAAGAATAAATGTGCATTTATATTTTATGTTGACGGAGCATATTTTTGTTGATGAATTACCGAAACATGTGCAAATTATTTGGTACAAACCTTAAAGTATGAAATAAAACTCATTGAGTTTGCTCAGAATGCAGTACACTTCATATAATTATTATCAAGGGTTGCCAATACACAAAAATATATATGTATATTTCGTATAAGTATCGATTAGGGCTTAAAAATAGTGTTAATGGGTGGTAGGTCCATGACCTGTGACCCTCTGAGGGAGCCAGGTCTGACATGTATATAAACCAGTCACAGTTGCTTAGATGTTTAACATCAAATGTAATACACAAGCATAGTTTTACGTATGGGATTTATGAAATTAGTTCTTACTTTGAAACAAAGTTTTTTGTTCTTTACTGATCTAAATAAAACATCCAGAAGTCTTAAATGATCTTTGTTTACTTTGTGACGGGATTCAAGATTAACATAACTTTCGTCGAAATCAATCTTAATTTTCGCTAAAGCTGGTAACTTTGAAAGGCTTAACACATCCTGATCATATTTGACAAATGGACAAATAGACCCTGTACAATGTCACCTAACCCATCTCCCTAGGTTGTCCTCTAAATCGTTATTGGAGAGATAATTGCCCTGATCATGATAGGCCCTTGTTGAGTACTATGTACTATAATTTTATTTTATAGTCATTATATTTAATTACATACTTAGTTGATTTACTTAGTCGCTATAATAATCATCGGCAATTTCATTAATGAGAGACTGATACACATTAATATCCGTTATACCGCCTACAAATAATCTTTTACAAATGTCTGCTGCTTCATTAATGATTTCTGGGTAATTATTACCAGCTCGATTTCCTCCAATCAGAATTTCTAGTCGTTCAACATCAGCAAGGACGTTGTTAGGACACTGAGTAATAAGACCACTTCCTTGTGTGGTAAGACCACTTCAAGTAGAAAGACTTTGTTCATTTTTCTTTGCAGCCTTTTTAGCTTTTCTCTCTCTAGCTATTCTCATCATCTCCCCCTCCCTTTCCCTCTCCTCTACGTCAAATCCTCCAAATCAAATTGGTATTCTCTTTGGTTTCTCCGATGGTGATGATGATAATGGTGGTGGTAGTTTCCAATGTTGTTTTAGTGTCTAGCTGAGATTACGATGTTTTTTCAATAGTTGGTTTTGTTATATCTATAAATGTTTTTATTTGTATATTTTCGTTTTGGGTTTGCTGCTTCTTCTGCTTGTTTTTGTCTTCTTTCTTTTTTTATTTTGTCTTCTTTCTTCTTGTTTTGGTCTTACTTTTTCTTCTATTGCTTTTTCCTCTCTTCTTGTTTTTGTCTTCTTTCTTCTCGTTGTTCTCCTGCTTTTTCTTCTATTGCTGTTTCTTCTATTCTTTATTTTGTCTTCATTCTTCATCTTTTTCTTTTGCTTTCCCTCTTTTTAATTCGGTTAATTCATTAATTACATTATCATATTTATTATATAATGGATCATGAGATTTAATTTTTTTAGTATCCATGTGTACACGATTATGGTCTTTGCCTTTGTTCACGGTTTTTAATATCATTAACATATTCAGGTTTCATTAATTTATCTTGCCGAGAAAAACCGTCCACAGCATATTTAGCAAGATGTTTTTCATTTTTAATACCCATAATTACTTTAACAGTTTCTTCATTTAATTTATTTATTAATTCAACAATACTAATAAATTTAATACTCACCTTGATTAGGGGTTGAATTTTTAGCGCCTTCGAATACTTCTTGTATTGTTTGTGCAGCAGCTATTTCGGCAGTAATTTCCCCAATAATCCTTTTTGTTTCTTTAGTTCTTTCTGCTATTTCAGCTAATGCAGGTTGAATATCTTTTGTTGTCTCAATTATAGGTTTAAATAATTGTCTAGTACCTTCATAAAACTCAACTTGAGTTTCCTGTCTTTGCTGAAATTGTTGTTTAAATAAATCACGGACGGGTAAATATTTTTTTTAATTGCTTCTAATCGCTTATGAGCTAATCTGGCCGAATGAGGCTCTTCAATATTCATTATTTATAATATTTATGGTAGATATTTAATTAAAATCATAGTAAACAAAGAGTGATAATTACTGCTCTGAATCTATAGTGATCAACAGATAATCAATTCCCTTTTTTCATTAGTGTAATATATTTCCGATGTCTGATAAGGACAAAATACATCGTTTTTCAGACAATTATTACCTAATTATCTGTTATTCACAAACAATTAGGTGTTCGTAAACAACAAAAGTGCAACACGGAGAGATACTGGTACATATATTTGTCTCTATAGCCTAAAATTCCAGTAAGCATTGCCTTACTTACTTTACGTACTGGCATTTAGGTCAAAAGGTTTTTATATCTTTGCAAAAACACCCTCTAACGGACGAAAACTCTAATGCAGAAAATACTCAATGTGATATATGCATAACATATTTTCTGTATTATGTTTAAGAATTATATCAAATTCATGCTACGATTCTATAATAATTATTCTCGTACATAATGTCTCTGTGTATTAACACTTTTTGCTTTTGAAACTGGCTGGTTAAAGGGGGATAGTGTCAGTACTTGGCTACTGTGGTATGTTTAAGTTACCTATATATTAACTATGTGAACAGAAGTATATAAGATAAGTCTATAGTGTAGTGGATTAATTGTGTGGCTGTGGTACTTAAGTGAAACACTTAAGTTCAAATCCCCGTGACAGCTCAAGATGGCGGCGATTGGCGAATGTAACGATATATTTTTTCATCAAAGTTAATACTGCACCAAATTTTTTTTTACCAGGATCAACTTGTAATAGCTGTGGCCATCGTATACCGCGACGTTGATAATTTCGCTCAAACGCAGAAGCAACTTCAAATGCTGACTTTGTAGATAATGGTTCAGCTTCTTTATATCTACTTGCAATGTTAACAACAGTCAATGCGTAGTTGTGCGTGCGTGACTTTCGTCCACCTGTTTTAATAGTATCGTGTGGTAAAAAAAAATATCTGCTTGGTGAACTTCGTTAGGAACACTGACATCAAAATGTGCAAATTGAATTTTTTTGGTGGTGGTAAATAAATTTGCTTTATTGCCTGTCGTGCTAAGCAATTTGCAACAACAGAACATAAAACATTTGCGGCTTCAGCAAGTTTAGTGATCGCTGCTTTACCTCTCGCATACCCTCTAGGACTATAATAAATAGATTTCATTATAATAATTATACAATTAATTACCAGCCCCTAGCATTATCTTACCTTTCCTAGCGGATTTTATTAGAAAACTGGGGGAGTTTCTCTCTAACAGATTTATTAGGTATGTAATTTAATGTATGAATCAATTTTACATCTGCAAGATGCCGCTGCTGCAAATCTTTATTTTTATAAGCAACGTTGTGAATATGACATGCTTTGTCAATTTTATTTACTGGATCCTCTCCTGGTCTTGGTTGATCTTGATCATCAAGTCGGATATCAAGTCTAGTTCCAGGACCCCAATAATTATATCCGGGAAGGTGTTTCTCACCAATATACTTAGCCCATGGTAATCCAGGTAATTTTCCTAAAGAAGCAGCAATATCCCCACCTGTCTTTGTTGTCCCTGAGATAAATTTATATTTTTGTGTACCACATTTTACACATTTACCTGTTAATGCACTTCGTTTATTTTTCGGCGACACGAAAACAGGAACCAGTAAAGCACCATCCAGCAATACCTAATTCGATAAGAATGATTATACTAGGTCAATCTGGATCAGTTAAAACACAATTATTTTTCAATTTAATAATGAGGTGCTTGAGATGGAACAAACTATATTTAATAGCACCGGCTGTAGATGGTCAGCATTGTTACGAAGTACTTAAGGTTTTTAACGAAAAAGCAAAATCAGTCAATAATGACGGTGACGATATTATTGACTTTATCACAGATATAGATGAAGCCCCGTATGTAGATGGCTTAGATGGATTCATTAATAATCTCGTAGTATATGATGATGTGATGCTAGACAAACAATCTAATCCAGCAAGAATATTTTCTCGAGGTAGACATAAGAACACAGGTGTGATTTGTTACTCAGAGATACACACAAATACCTAAGGTGATTATAGATAACTGTAATATATTGGTTATGTTTAATGGAGTAGACAATTATACTCTACAGAATAATTATTATACTGGGTGTTCGGGGAACATGGATATAATTAAATTTAAAAATATCTTTTCTAAAGCACACTCTGTTTTGTTCGGATTTATAATAATAAATCTACATGATACTAGATCAAGATGTCGTGTAGGTTTAAATAAAATATTTGGTTAGGTCGCCTTGACCGTCAGGAGCAGCAGGCATGGTGTAGGACAACAATTGAGTCGCTTTACAAGTAAACAAAATCGCCTTACAAAGTCAGGGCAAAAAAACTTCAATAATAGTATAACAAAAATAAGCTAACCTTCTGACAAAGTCAGGCGTATGGAAATAAGATTAGTTAGAGACTTTGTTTTAGTGCTATTGACCTTTTTGTTAGCCTCTGTAGGAACCTCTATTTTTCGTTAGGGATTGGAGCAAAAGTTTGTAGGGTTCACCATGCCTGCTGCTGTAGAGGGGACTGAAAAAAAAAACAAACAGATAAAAGTGAGTATAAAGTAAAGTATACGAGATATGATTAAGGAAAAGTAAGTCAAGAGAAGATATTTGTTCATTATTGTAGCTGGAATAAATAAATAAAATATCGGGAAATTAGTTTGGAAGAAATTGACTCCATATAAAAAGACTTCACATTTTATTGAAATATTTATGATTTCACACTCAATTGTATGATGGTATTTATCTGATCCCACACAATCAGTTATGTCCTTCTCGGAAATGTAGTGTCTACAATTTTTTAAGACTTTTAATGAAAGGTTTTCGATTGCTTATGACAGATATATATATATATATATATATATATATATATATATATATATATATATATATATATATATATATATATATATATATATATATATATACATATATGTATATATGTGTGAGTGTTTGTGTGTGTTTAGATCAGATCTTTATCAAAGAAAAATATGCAAAATGTTTGTTGTTGGATTGACATTTGTACTAATTTAGTCAGATAAGAAATAAAAAACCAAATATGTATACTTTAAACATATACTACATTTCTCTTGTTTCTCAAACACTTGTATACTCACACGAAATTAGGTGGACCTCTAAACCCTCCAACCCATTATAGGAATTTCATTTTAAGTCCAATGTAATATTACACTTAGACAAATGTAGTATAATTCATTGGCCTTTAAACAACAATGTTAAGAATTTGCCCTTTCAGTATTTCTTTCTTCGATGCCTAATTCAAGAGAAGTCCACTACACTAAGGAATAATGTAACAAGTAATTCAACCAACTTAATATGGAAATTTTGGGTTAATCATTTCCTCTGCTTTCTCCAGTCGTATTCTTAATATTTCAAACTTTGTTTCCAATGATAATTCTTCAAAGTCATCGCTACCTTTATATCCTTTCAACTGCGAACTTGGACCCAGAGATTTCGAGCTGTAGTAAGCCATTTGAACCTTTTTAGACGACATACCTATTTGTACTGCTTCTGATAGACCACAGCATTCAGCGATTCGCAAATGAAAGAAAAAACATGGATACATTCCATCCTTATTATCCCTCTTCATTTCGAATTGTTGCACAATATATTCCTCACACTTCTTCAGAACTCCAACGTGCTCAAAATGATCTGCAAGGGTCGCAACTCTTTCTAGATTTTCATCTGGAAATGAAGCAAAAGGCCAATTTCATTCTTTTCTTTTCAACAAAAATTCCTAATTTTCGTAATAATTACAACATCCTCAAAGTAAGGCATCATAACAGAAACATAAAGCAATTAAGAGGTTGATATTCAAATTTGTACAGAAGAGTTATACAGAAGAGTATATATTCTATCGACATACAATCACCACTCCCACTCATTGAAATGAAATATGCACATTCTATGTACATGTATGCTCTGCCATTGGTTCAGTCACTCACCTGTATTTCTATTTCACAAAGTAAGGAACATTCTGTCATTTTGGTTATTGTGTCAGGATGGTTCAGTGGTGAGACTAGGAGTGAGATTTCTATTTTACCAATTGCATCAGAAACTGTTTTACACATACAAATAACTTTATTTAAAATTAATAAAATAACACATCCTTAAAATTTATTATAATTAACGTTTATATCGTTAGACTTTATACGAACATGATCAAGGTGGTTCGGCAGCATTCAGAAAGGACATGCTTTATCAAAAATGTTTTATGTAAGTGAAAAATGAGAGCAAATTTGTCAATCCTGTCCTAAAGCTAGCATATTCTTATAGAAGAATATAAATGAAATTAATTTTAAACGTGTATAAACTATCTGCTAACTTATACACGAATCACAAAGGAATTCATCAATTAATTTACATGTAACGCTTTCATTCACGAACATTGATAAATCCATAACATTGGCGCTTAGATTTGCTACAAGAAGCATAAATCTTATGACGCTCTTTCGTTGCTTTTCTTGTGTCAGCTTGATAGAGGTGACACAATCTCGTATCCTAGGTAAATGAAATCTGATGCATTAAGATGAGCAAAATGTTGAAAGCAAAACACAAAACAATAATTTTCATTATTCGTTTTCCAAGCAACGTCTTTGCATCAAAGTTTGCTAGTCACAATATTAGTGACTTATATCATAATTTTCTTTGTGTTTGGAAAATGCACTTGTTTAGAGTTCTCAAATAATTGAAGAATATGGGAAATATTGCAGTGAAAACAACACTAATGAGCATCAATTAATCTATCTGTAAAAATCACATAAAGAGGTTGCAAACATGAAAATAAAGCAATATATTTAATGCTATTTATGAGAAGTATCATTCAGACAGAGAACTGGAAAGACACACACATACATACATACTTACACACACACACACACACACACACATATATATATATATATATATATATATATATATATATATATATATATATATATATATATATATATATATATATATATATATATATACACACACATGTATTTGACCCTGAAACCCGACAATGTTCCAGATGGGATTTTTAAATGTGACCTTTATTATTTTGTTTGTATTATAGTCATAGATAGTCATAGAAAAGCATCATGGGGTAGGAAGTTATTTTGATGTGGTTCAATCTTTGAACCATAGTTAGTACACGGGTTAATCTGCTCATGTCTGTCTGATACGCGTGAATGAATCTGAGTGAACGACAGTGAAATTTCGTCACTGAGTGCTACGATATCGATGTGGTATCCCAGTTGTATGTATCAGCATATTCCTGCAAAATACCTTATATCATGCAGCACAAAAATATACCAATCCCGCTAGCAATCAATCAGTCGATATGCTTTTCTATCAACTAGTCATCCTATTGATCTCAGCCATCCAATCTTTCGATTTGTGGGTAGGGCTTTCCCTTCTTGTTGCTGGTGAGGTAGCTCCCTCCCACCTGGCTTAGTCTTAAGGGGAATTAAGAGGGTTTGGGTGAGTGGGCAAAGTAATTGGGGTCGGGGGCACAACAGAAATAGGATATGTTTGATGATCAACCTGTACCTCTATTGTTGGATGAAAATATAAAATTAATGGAGACTATATGCTAATTATGATCTGCGAAATAATATTTCAGATTTCAAGCGTCCGTGACCATGCAATAACTTATTTAG
>JAEAOA010001616.1:1000000-1052500 GCA_016746295.1 Potamilus streckersoni
TCCAGACAAGAATTGCTTGCTATGGAGTGGCCATTGCAAATAATGGTGACCTATTTGTTACATATTGTAGCAATCGATATTTGTATGTAGCTCATTTCAGTGATATGGGAGAGGAGAAAAACTTGGTTAAACTAGATACAGCTGATATAATGAACTATGGTGCAATCATAGCAATAGTTCCAGCCAGTACAAGAGCATATTATCTTGTTCTATTACTGACACACTCTATATCATGCCGATACAAATTGGATATAGTGAATACAGTAAATATCAGAGCCCACAGCTTGTAGGACTTGATTATGTAAATATGGATAGAAATGGGAATGTGTATGTTGTTGGAGGTACAAGCAATAACATACATCAGCTGTCACTAGATGGTGCTCTGATAAGAATCATTACAGAGAATATTCCTTTGAGTCCCTATGTTATAAGCTTAAATGAAAGTGGAGATAAGTTTATTGTCACATCAACAGAATCAGAATGTTATATATTTAAGAAAATGTATGAAGAAATATGATAAGTGTTGATGGTAATAAATATATGTACAATATGAGGCATCACTGTTATTACTAAATTTGGAGTCGTACAATGAAAATGTACCATAAGGAACTAATGTTTTTTGTTACTAGGCAGAGCAACAGGTGAATATTAGCCATGTTAACTTTGAGAAATATTACATGTATATTTTACACAGGGCTGCTGTATACATTTTATTAATCAAGTTATTAAAGACTATCTTTTTCCCCTAAACGCTTATATTTTAACACTGTTGTGATAATTTTTCAGAATACTTTAAAAATAAAATATATCATTGTTTTTAGTTTCCTTCCTTCACAATGTACTCAAATACATGGCTTGCTTTGGTTTTCACAAAAAAAACAATTCCATGAAACATGGTGTGCTGTTCCTTTTACATTACCTCTATGATGTTGCATAGAGCTACTGTACTGGCATACATATCTTTATATATAAAAGTATACACATATTCACAGCCTCATTGAACTTTAAATACTATTTATTATTTCTTCATAGATCCTTGGCAACAATTGGGAAATGTTTTTTTTTGCACTTGTAACAAGGCAGAAGGCTCAAATTTTGTACATATTAGTACATTGCTTGAACAGCCTAACCATGTTGCTTTAGTTAACTCATATTTGTTGTACACTGAAAGCATAGGAGACATGAACTCTGTTTTAAATATTTTGGTATATCTGGAAAGATTCATGAAATGGGAGGCAGATAATCACTGGCACGGAGTTGATGGATTATTTTTAGGCAATAAATATTATGTCATGTGGCTATTATTGAGCCAAACTAAGTGTTGTTAGCTACATTTTCTTGAAAACTAAAATATTTGTATCCGGTAGTGGACACTGTTATTGTAGAGGTATTTGTAGACCACAGCAAGGTAAAGGTAAATCAAACCATAGAATGCTGGAAAAGTAAACATTTCTTTTATAATTTGTTTTTAATTCTACTTTGTGAATGTTTGTGATAATATATGTCTTAAATACCAAATGAGCAGTTGTTACAAATATGTAATTTAACTGCTTGTGTGATAATTTTATATTATTTCTATTTTCTCCTTGTTTCATTACATTTTATTGTAATGAACATTTACATTTAACATGAACATTACATTTACATAATTTATATTTTATTGTAATGAATATTTTCTACTTTTTTGATATTTTTCGAAATTTCAGTATTCTGTTTTGATCTGATTAGAACGTAAAAGCTTACATGAGCATTATTTTTAGCTCACTTCGTTTCACAGATGTGTAAACATCAAGTGAAAATGATTGGCTATTACCAAGGTCATGTTCTGGCTAACACGTAAAATGGCATTTTATATACTGCACTGTTTGTCGATTACTTTCCATATGATTCCTATTGCACCAGTGAAATTATTTTTAGTTGGGTTTAAAATACTCCTATCTCTGTGAAAGATTCATATTTTTTTACACCATTAGACCTCAAGGTGTTTTTTTTGTAAATGTCAGTTTGTTCTTAAGTTCATCTTTTTCTTAGAAATTATATATTGATTCTCTGGAAAACTATGCAAGTGCTTCTTTTGTATAAACTGTTTGGGACATTCAGTGGAAAATTATTCTGGATTGAATCATTATAAGTTGTGATTCAGTGAGGAACTGTTGACATTCGTATAAAGACTTCACAGGACGTCATCCTCCTCCTTCTTGGAACCTCGTTGAGATTCGAACCTGGATTCAGTTAGAACTGTTTAGTGATAGGCCTTATATTATTCAATTCTATGATAAAAGTTTGGGTTATATTCACAAACTGTAAGTCCCTTTTAACATTTTTACTGTGTTTTCTAGAGAAATAAATTATTCTGTATAAATATACACAGCTTGTTGGCTTCACTCTTTTCTTTTGTTACTTTCATGAGCCTATAAACAACACATTTAAGTATACCTGTATCTCTTTTTAAAACAATAAAATTCCCCACCCTCCTTCACTTTGTAGTAGCAGTTTTAATCATTTGTTCATTTCCTGACTGAAAACTGGTTAAGTGACTATACATTTCATAAATAAAACATTAGCATTTCTTTTAGAATAACGATTGAAACCATAGGAAAGAGAAATAACTGACATTCAATATCAGTGTGATTTCAACACATGATTAATGTCCATTATGCACAATATAATTTTTTTTATTTGTATTCGTTTTAGGACTTTTAAATGAATATGGGATAATTGATGGAATACTAAGTATTATACAAGCCCCACGTCCTAATTAACAGGAGAAATACACCTTTAGCATGGATTGAGTTTTTTTGCAAGTTAGTATCCTATGCTTCCACCACAATCTCAAAATCTGGTGCACTTCTTGTGGAAATCATGGAAATTATATGCCAAATATTTTTCATTACTGCACTTCCATGTGCAGCTATGTTGATGCTAGCAGAAGACAAACCATTAGTTTCCATTTTCAACAATATATTTGTCAGGTACATTTATCAGTTTGTTGTGTTATTTTGCCTTCTCACAGTGCATAGTCTTTAATAGAAGCAGTGTAATGTATTTTTGTGGTTGAATATACATTTCCAGAGATGAATATTTAATTTATTTTGAGGGTGACTTAATTACAAATGTATATAAATTAGTGCAAGTACACAATTTTTTTAACTTACTCCATTGTTAATTTGAAAAGCAGAACAGTTCAAAAAAATATTATAATAACTGTTAGCAGCGAATGACTCAACACTGAAGCTAAGATCCAGAATGCACTATTAAGCAGAGATACTTCTAGTGTTTTTATCATAAGGAAAGATCCCCCATCGCAAAAATAAGGGTGAGGAGGAAATGACCAAATTTCAATAGGTACATAACACTTCAATATTCATCTCTCTCTCTCTTCCTGCATTGTTTTGTAAGTCTCCCCCCAAACAGTTTTTAAACTCATTTTGCATTTAGTTGTAAAAACATCACTCTGTTGGTTCTGAGCTTAAGCTGTTCCTTATCTGTGTATTTATATTCTTCTGTACTAGAACACCCTTTAACAGCCAACTATTTGGAGTGGTATATACATAGCTAGCCTATTCAGCTGGAACAAACAGGGAAACTTATTTATAGTTGTTAGGTACAATTTTACACCTATTGTCTTTTGGATACTTCTGTTCCAAAAAAAGTTTTCATTAACATAAGCTCTGCCAATGTTGAATTTTCTTAAATATGCTAGCACTTATACATACTACAATGCCAGATGTACTGTTCTATATTATGAGTTTAAGTCCATAAATGCTACTTGTTCAGACAAAGGAACTTTGATTAAATGAATATCTTTACATCTCAGTTTCATTTTTATTCTTTTTTATTAAATTTATAACAATCTTTATGCTATGGTTTTATAGTGCATGAACCCGCAGAGGTAAATTTCGACAAGAACAGAAACAAAAAGTGGACTAATTTTAAATTGTCTGTATTTAATTTGGTTTGTTGTTTGTTTGTCTGGCCTTTGTACATTTCAAATTATTGCTGAAATGAGGGTATGACTATCATGCTCTTTTGTTTGAACTAATAATGAATTCAGCATGTACACCGGACTTGTATGTAATACCATTTTCGGGTTCAAAATCGCTAATTGGTATCTCCATTGACACTTTCTTAATAATCTTGTTTACTTCCTAATTTTTAAATAAATTGCACCACTTCATCTGCAGATCTAAGTAATTATCAAGAGGTGAACCATGCTGGAATCAGCAATTTTGGGTCTTCTAGATAGCCTCCATTATAAAAGACTTTTGTAAAACTTCTTTACAAGGTTCAAAGTATGACAGAATTCTTGTCACTGGGGCTCTATCAATCAAATTATTTTAACTACTAATCATGTCAATCACAAAAATCCCAGGAGTAACATTTATGAAAATAAGACATGTATGGACAGGATCTAACATACTTCTACCAGCTTGACAGGTGTCCGACAAGTATTTTAAGGAGAACAGCAGATTAATAATTGTATACTGTGCTGAGAACAGTTTTGTATGCACAAGTTTAAAGTAATTTTTGTGAGTTCTTGTACATCACTGATTTCTAAGTGCATGAACTTGTATCCATTTCTTTTATCAATTCATATGATGCATGCTCCAGTAGCATCTTTGATTATGTGTGAAGTTTAGATTACTCTAATAAAGAAAATGTTAATATATTCATGAATTATTAGTACAAAAAAGACTCATTGTCATTGTGCATTACAAGTAAGACTCATTGTCATTAAGCATCACAAATAAGACTCATTGTCGTTGAACATTACAGATAAGACTCATTGTCATTGAGCATTACAAATAAGAGTCATTGTCATTGAGCATTACAAATAAGACTCATTGTCATTGAGCATTACATATAAGACTCATTGTCATTGAGCATTACAAATGAGACTCATTGTCATTGAGCATTACAAATAAGACTCATTGTAATTGAACATTACAAATAAGACTCATTGTCATTGAGCATTACAAATAAGACTCATTGTCATTGAGCATTACAAATAAGACTCATTGTCATTGAGCATTACAAATAAGACTCATTGTCATTGAGCATTACAAATAAGACTCATTGTCATTGAGCATTACAAATAAGACTCATTGTCATTGAGCATTACATATAAAACTCATTGTCATTGAGCATTACAAATAAGACTCATTGTCATTGAGCATTACAGATAAGACTCGTTGTCATTGAGCATAACAAATAAGACTCATTGTCATCAAGCATTACTTGTGCATCAGGTAGTAGAAACTATCTGACTTTGTCCCTCAAAATATTTTTATCCCCTATCATCTGTAAAAGGGGGATGCTGTGTTATGCACTTGATAACCTAGGTGTAACTCCGTAAATGGAAAGGGATTTCATCCTAATAACATACATGTGGTTATTAAATGATGAAAATATTGTGTATGTGCTCCATATTATGCAATAAAATGGAACTCAAAAGGATGAAAATTTAAACAACAGAGGATGCGGAAAGAATAAAACAATGAAATAAAATCTGCTTTTATGTAAATTTTATATATAAAAAATGTAGGTTTTATTTTTACATCAGATAGCAGATATTGCCAAATCATGGCCCTAAGTGTATTAGAATGAATAAAGGAAATACTTAAAAGACTAAAACATCTTACTATGTATGTGATACACCTATCATAAGGATTCTTAATATATTTCACAATTGAATTGTCTTATATCTCTTCACTTCAAAATCTGAATAGTCAATGGTCAAATCTGAATCTCATGAAGCACTCATTTCATGCCATGATCCTGGGATTATTTCTTATTCATGTTGCAAACAGATGCTCACGATTTCTCATCTCACATTGAATAGTGGGATATATTTTTACAGTATATGTAACTGATGCTTATGATTTCTTACAACTTGAGGAGATTTGTTTTCCCTCTCGTCACATCTGTCGCTAACTTTCAGTTCCTTTTGTGTGCAAGGATTTGAATGAGAGGTTGTTTATGAGACTTAGGAAAGAATGTGATATGATGTGATTATGAGTTTTAACGTAGCTTTAACAGTTTTTCAGTCATATCACTACAATGCCTGCAGTATAGCAGCTTATAGTGATGTCTAGCAGTGGGGAATCATGCCGCAGACATGTAGCATGATGTCCCACCCAGTCACATTATCCTGACACCAGGCTGACCAATCCTAACACTAATATCTTAATGCTTAGCGTCAAGCGAGGCAGTTGTTAGTACCATTTTTGTAAGTCTTTGGTATGACTTGGCTGGGGATCGAACCCACGACCTCCAACATTTGAGGAGGATGCTCTAACCATTAGGCCACCGGAGCGGTTCTTAGAAAGAAAATATACTTTTTGAACCACTGTCATTAATTATTATTATCCAATGTATAAAGGTTTAATGAAGATGTGTATATCTCACTGCCAAGAAGTTGTAAGAAAAAAAACTTGCAAACATCTTGTTTCATCTACAAGATTACTCACATGTGACAAAAGATGGTATTGCTTGTTACGTTTCACACTTTCATATCCTCAGTGGCTTTATCCTTGAATAACTTCTTTTTAGAAGAACAGAGATTGTCGTCATCGTGACATTAGAATATGGCAATGACAAAACAACCATACTCAGCCTGCAAGAAATATCAAAATTCTGGTTCAATGTGACTGATATTTTAAAGTTGTTGATTGGTCTCACATACTCCAAAAAGACAACTTTCTCCTGTGGTTTTCTTTTTTTATTTTATTATAGTGAGAAAGTTTACAAAATGAACTAACACATGTACTGACTTCATTAAATGGTCCTCATTAAATGTCTTGAGTAATGCAAGAAAGTCAAGCCACAAAAAGCAAAGGTGAGCAGATTAAAAGATGTGAAAGCTGTATATAACCTCTTAATGTGAACCCATATTCTCTTTCGCTTTTAATCCCATTATTGCTTATAACACCTCATAAAATAACTTGCATTTGGCATCAACTCTCCAGATTAAAAGGCAATCAATTAACAACTTGATGCATACATGCATGGCATTTGTAACCTGATTGCCACAAACCTTTGCACCTATTGTTACATTGCTGGCCTAAAGTACACGACTTGTTACTATATTATGAGGTGAATATGCAAATATTCTGAGTATTATGTTCTTAAATTACTTCTTTATATTTTGGCATTGAAATATTAAACATAACACAGTACTTTACACATAGTAGATGGTCTTTAAAATGGTATTTTGTCATACATGAGGCATAATCATATGCGTGTTGATATACAAACACAGATGTTTGAATCAAAATATAATAAAATCAAGTCATAATTCATTCCCTCTTCCTCTAGCAATAAGCGTCTATTATAATCTCAGTACAATCTGTCCTTGATATAGCTATGTTTAACTAAGTATGACATTAGTAACCCTGTTGGTCAGTTCATATTGATGTTACATAGGGCTGATATGGCATAAAAAGTAGTCTAGCAAATGTCAAATATTGGCATATTTATATCAGTTTCTTACGGAAAATGTATGCTCAATTCAAAATCAATGTGAGTCACAAAAACACACAGATTGAGCTTTCCATGCATCAGACATGGGGTAAAATTTAATTTCCACACATCAAATCCTGAATATATGCATCTGTGTGTTATTTTTGGGTGGCTGAAAGAACAACATTGTCTTTGATTAACTTTGCAAACCAGTTACATCATTTTGTTTCTTTTAAAAACATGCTTTTTAATTTTCCTTCTCTGTGTACTATGCAGAAATGCATTACATGTTTCACAAGTTTTTTTGACATTTTGCTGATCTCTGGATAACAGGGAAAAGTTGCATGTATTACATACATGCCAACCATTATGCTTCTGGCATATTCATTATGTTTTTTCCAGTTGTTTTTCCTGAATATGGATTATGCTTTTCTACTACCTTCAATTTACTTTTACAACATTTCTACTTTACTGCCAAGATAAACTGAAGAATTAAGAATCTAAAGAATTTAGAGAAAAAGAGACTTATTTGAACATAATACCTCTGTATATTTTAAACAGAGTTACCTAACTTAATACCT
Organism: Potamilus streckersoni; assembly: GCA_016746295.1. Taxonomy (NCBI): domain Eukaryota; kingdom Metazoa; phylum Mollusca; class Bivalvia; order Unionida; family Unionidae; genus Potamilus; species Potamilus streckersoni. The sequence continues at coordinate 1,008,043 of JAEAOA010001616.1, forward strand.
AACATAATACCTCTATATATTCTAAACAGAGTTGCCTAACTTAATGTTATAGAAGAGGATCTTCCTATTGACATTTTTGACTATTCAGAAAATAGTTCCATTAAGAAGGATTCCTGAAATGCTATCAAGGATTTCTCAGAAAAATAAATTGAAAAATGTTAAAACAATCATGAACTCCTTGGTTATCTGTAAACAAAGTGGTTTTTCACAAATGATGAAAAAGTCTTTACAACTGTACTCAGTGTTTTGTGTAGCCAGAAGAATGCAGAACAGTTGAAACAGTAGACATCTTATCCAATACTAAATGAAGTTGATCTATATATTTTTAATATTTGTAATCACCTTACTATTTGAGGCAGCTACATTAATATGTTACTGTTTTTCATTGGAAGGGGTAGGCAGCTCTGTTTTGAATGGACAGAGGTATTTTGATAAAAGTAGCATTTTTTAAAACATAACTTAGATTCTTAATTCTTCCATTTATCATGACAGTAAAAATGTTTTACTGCATGGTGTGCAGTTTTATATGAATGACTTTGAATTCAATTTGTAGGAGTTCTCACACATTACTGCTTTCCAAGTGTATTTATTCTTAAGACATTTGTATGATTCACTCATTTGACAGTCCTGGCACCATCTCTCTATATGACACATTGTGTATCAAAGTGGTTGAGTTGAGTTTCTGACTAGGACATTCAGGAATGTTTACTTGACACTTGATTTGAAAATATATCCAATAAACATATGATACACTGCAATAAGCATATGCACTTTTTGTAATTAGTCGGGACAAACTGGTGGCCTAAGTGGTTACAGCATTTGTCTTAGAGACAGGCTGTCACAGGTTTGAACCCCTGCCAAGTTCTGCCAAAAACTTAAATAAAAATAGTATGTGTTGCTCAGCATTAAGAGGTTTGTCTAAGGACTTGTGGGCGTAATGTCAGGATAATGTGACTAGGCGGGGCATAATACTACATACCTGTGGCATGATGCCCAGTGCTAGACATCACCATAAATTGCCAAACCGCAGATATCGTAGTGATATGACTGAAAAACTTTTAAAGCTATGCTAAAAATCTAAATCACAGACACTATTGATTGCTGCAAAAGGGTTAAATACCTGATAGTTTCAAATTTATTTTCATATTTGTGTTTTATTTTATCCAGATAATATAGTTACTCTTATTTATCAAACAATAACAACTTGCAATATATATGAAAGTGACGTGTTTAGGGATGGGTGTGATGGGATCAAAGTTCAACATATGACTGATGTAATCATATTAACGTTGTTTTTTTTTCTTTTTAAACCAAGCCTTATTTGTAGGTATATATCACTATGACACTATCCAAGGGATATGGGGTAGTTACAAATCCTTTGTCATATGCAGGGTTATGATGGGATAGGTAAGAAGATATAATAAAAAGCATGAGGATTTGGATTTTAACAACATCAAAAGCTCTAGTTTACATATCACAGAATGTTATTACATGATATATAACATTGTTTTATGATGATGTTTAGCTGATAGACTTAATTGTTAGTGTAATGTTAATTTATTTGTTCATTATTAAATATATTATTTTATCCATTTCACACTGATTTGCAAGAAAAAGTATAAAATATTATTGAGGATTATTGTATAAATATAAATGATGTAATAATTTGTGGCGAAAACAATGGATTCCTACTTGGTGAATTTGGTTGTCTTTATTAGAAATTCCTTCAGTCACCATACAGTGCACTTAGCTGGGATGTACACTGGAAGTACAGTGCAGAGCAAGAGTTCTCATAGAAGAAACATTTAGAATTCCAAACAGTTCTTTCCTATACTTGCAAGATGGAATGTGAAAAACTTCTCTCTAACCCTGTATATATTGTCACACGTTCTTAATAACTTAGACAAAAGCCAGACAACATTAGCACAGGTGGGACAATTTCAAATGAGGAATTAATTATAGATAACAAAGATAATTTGATGTTGATCAAATGGGATGGAAATGCTTTGATTATATATGCAGGATACATTTGTAATTCTTTTAAGTAAAGACAAATTAATATTCCTTAAAATATCTTTTAAAAGAGAAAACAGTCAACAGAAATGCATAATATTTTGGCAAATAGATGTGCAAAGAAAACACAGGTTATCTCCTTTATTACTGACAAGTGCATTGGAGACACTGATCTGTGAAGAATTCTGTGAAAGAGAAAACCTTATAGGAACTCTTCATCCAGCTGGGTGTCATGTTCTTATCTCTGTCAATAACTTTCAATTTTAATATTTCCAATATACCAAATATTTCTTTTGTAGTGCATTTATATCAACAAATTCTAAAGAATCAAGTGTATCAGTGAAATTAGAAATGAATCAATCCATTCTGAAAACATGGGAAACTGGATATAATATTATCTGAATGAACAGTGCCTATATATTTTAAGCTTCATGATTTAGATAATATTATAAAATATAAAAATATGTTTATAATTGCATATAATATAATATATAAAGAATCTCATTAAATAATTTCTATTCAATACATTTTAAAAATTATTAAAAAATACTGTATAATTGAGTGTACCAATATAAGAATTTTAATTTCTTCGGATGTCATGAAATACTAAAATTTAAAGTTAAATGTATCACATGATATTATTATAATGAGTCTAAAAGAGATGCATAGTTCGTTTTTTTTTCTAGTTCAAAATGCTCCCCTTCAGCATTTGCAAAGAAACATGTTCTTTCTGATCTCTTATTCTCTCCAACACTTGCATTATCACTCTTAGTACATAGTGATATAACAGGCACTGAATCTGAAAAAGAAATTATTACAGAAGTAAATTAAAAAAAAATAAAGATCAATAAGGAGCAAATAGTGTTGTGTGCATTGGTCTAATGTTTACTTTTATGTTCCGTTAATAAATATGATGTTCTATGGAGATCTCATTTCTAAAGTATCAATCACAACTATTGGTATCTTTTTTGCTTAAACAATTTTTAAGTAATCATCGTGTTTATAACACTGAATGATTTGATATAATATGGCACTTTGTATATAGTATAACAGGCAGTGACATTAGTAAAAGGGAGATAATCACTTGGTTAATTTTAAGATCATTTATCATTTTTTCAAATGAATAACATTAACATGGTATTGATAATTTAGTAGCATGATTTAAAGTTTTTGTATTGTTTAAACAGTTGCTAAATATATACTAGCACTTGTAAAAAGTGGACAACTGTCTCACTCTAATTATGGTCCACTGAAAAAATGGCAACTGTGGAATTTTGTTTAGAAGAGTAATAACTTTATGAAACTCTTAAAAAAACAAAGTAAAATTAACTGTTAGTACCAAGAGTACAATAAGAGGTGCATATCAGTGCTAAACAATTCTGATAGCCCAATACCCTTCAAATTTCAGATCAAATCACTGTTGTATTCCAAGTAAGGTGGAATGTGGACTTGTCAAATAAAAACAAAATATCTATTTTGTGCGAGAAACTTCGTTCTTGTCGATAAAGTGCATTAAAATATTCTCAAGATATCTGAAGACTAGTTAAATATTAATATTAATCCACATGTATACCCTTAACCTTATGAAGATGTCTACTTTTCATATATTTATTCAAAGCTCAAAACTTTGTGCACAACACAAAGCAAAAAATCATGAATCAGGAACAGATTGCCTGGGTTACTGTACAATAGTTATTGCTCACTTGATTTTAACCTACATGTACATGTGATTTCAAGAATCCATTTTGGATATGTACATACCAGGAACCAGCCACAACCAGTCTAGTAGGTACTGGGACTGTTCCATCAATTTTTGCAAGTGTTGTAATGAAGCATGGCCACATAATGGGATTTAGGGCTACTGTTAGTGGGTTACTTTATTGTTGTGATTTGTTAAGAGTCCAAAAGCAGGAAGTTTTCTGAGGTGTTAAAAGTAATAAATGGATCAAATGTGATCTTGTTAGCTCTTGCCTTGGATTTAAAACATTGGCTGACCTTTGGCATCATTGAAATTGGCAAAAATGTTTGCACTGAATATTTTGATTTTTTTAATGGTAATGTTTAATTACTTTTGTGTTGCTCCAGGTGTTTGATGTTAAGTGAAATAAATAATAATTCAGCTGTCCTATACATATGCTTACTCTTGTAATGAAATACTGGTTAAATAAGTTAAGCGATATCTATGGCAGCATTAAAAGTACAAACAGAAACATATAAATCAAGACATGACTTGAATACAAATAAACATAAACACTGTTTATATACTCAGAGTAAGAAGGAAATTGTAAATGGAATTAGACAATGTCTGAACTCTGAACCTTCTAAAACTACATAATTTGTTTTGTTCCAAATAATCTCACACATCAATTTAATATATTTTTGTTTCTAATTTTATGCATCTGAAAATTGGAATCAGGCTTATGGAGTCGGAATTGACATTCTTTTAGACACCAGCCCTGGGCCTCTGTTTAATAAAATGTTTAATTGAGCCATGCATATAAAGCCCATGTTTTATAGTCCTATACGTACTAGCACAGTATGGATGACTTTATCGATTATTAATGAAAGTGTCTCAATAAATTAAACTTTGGTTAATGTATGTAGCTTTAAAGAAAAGTTAATATGCAAATTTCAATTATTTTACATATTTTGATAATCATCTTTGACTTTTTTTTAAAAAAGACATGTTGAAGTCTTATTTTATGTGAAAAGATATTAAAATAATTAACACACATGTGTCGGGTACTATTTGAAATCATGGAGTTATGATATAAGAAATGTAGTAAACATTTTGAGTCTGAAATCAGCGGCTAAGCAAGAAACTATTGTAAGTTACACTAGTACATGATGATTGCTAACTTGTTTCAGACACAGGTTAACTGTCGTGCTGGCATTACTATTTGTAATTTTTACCACATGTTTCTCAAGACTTTTCATTAAAAATGTACAAAAAGCTTAGGAGTAAAGGTAAGGATCTCAAAATAAAATGAAATTATACTCTAATACTTAATGCTATGACACTGTTGTCAATATAAGTCATATGCCCTTGGAGGGAGCCAGGTCTGATGTATTTTTCCATATTCAAATATTAGTGTAAAACAGATATGAATACAAACAAATAAGATTAGTTATTTAATAAATATAAATACCTGTACCTTTTCACATATAGAACAAATGTGATGCAGTGAATGTAAAATATTTATTATTATTAATTGCATTAAAAAATATTACCACTTAATAATTTTATGTTAAGTTTTCTGTGTACAGATATGCATGGAGTCTACACATTTGCATCCTTCCATCCAATCTGCTCTAACCCAAACTTCTGGCTTACGGCCAAAAACTATTTTTGGAGACTTTATTCTATTCAGTTTCTACTTGCCTGAAAATTAAAGGAAGAATATTTTATATTTTTAACAAACAACGGACATATGACAGGCACAGTTTAATAATGAAAAACATTAACAATTTTCTAATGTTACAAAGTTTTGCTCTGCTTATTCTAGAAGCTTTAAAGCAAAGCTGACATAGTTATATTGCTGTAGATATTAATTTTTCTGCTCTCTTAAATAATAAATATGCATTTATTTTTTATGTTGACACAGCATATTTTTGTTGATAAATTATCGAAACATGTGCAAATTTTATGATACAAACCTTAAAGTATGAAATAAAACTCATTGAGTTTGCTTAGAATGCAGTACACATCATATAATTATAATCAAATGTTGCCAATACACAAATATATAGGTCCATCTTGAAAACTATGTACTATAATTTTATTTTATAGTTATTATATTTAATTACATACTTAGTTCAGTAACTTAGTCGCTATAATAATCATCGGCCATTTCATTAATGAGAGACTGATACACATTAATATGCATTATACCACCTATAAATAATCTTTTGCAAATATCTGCTGCTTCATTAATGATTTCTGGGGAATTATTACCAGCTCGATTTCCTCCAATCAGAATTTCTAGTCGTTCAACATCAGCAAGGACGTTGTTAGGATACTGAGTAATAAGGCCACTTCCTTGTGTGGAAAGACCACTTCACGTAGAAGGACTTTGTTCATTTTTATTTGCAGCCTTTTCAGCTTTTATCTCTCTCTAGATATTCTCATCATCTCCCCCTCCCTCACCCTCTCTTCTACGTCAAATCCTCCAAATCAAATTGGTACTCTCTTTGGTTTCTCTGATGGTGATGATGATAATGGTGGTGGTAGTTTCCAATATTGTTTTAGGGCCTAGCTGTGATTACGATGCTATTTCAATAGTTGGTTTTGTTATATCTATAAATGTTTTATTTGTATATTTTCGTTTTGGTCTTGCTGCTTCTTCTGCTTGTTTTTGTCCTCCTTCTTTTTGATTTTGTCTTCTTTCTTCTTGTTTCTGTCTTACTTTTTATTCTATTGCTTTTTCTTCTCTTTTTTATTTTGTCTTTTTTCTTCTTGTTTTTCTCTTGCTTTCCCTCTTCTTAATTGGGTTAATTCATTAATTACATTATCATATTTATTATATAATGGATCATCAGATTTAATTTTTCAGTATCCATGCGTACACGATATAATGTGCTTTGCCTTTGTTCACGGTTTGTAATATCATTAACATATTCAGGTTTCATTAATTTATCTTGCCGCGAAAAACCGTCCACAGCAAATTCAGCAAGATTTTTTTTATTTTTAATACCCATAAATACTTTAACATTTTCTTCATTAAATTAATTTATTAATTGATCAGTACTAATAAATTTGATACTCCCTTGATTAGGGGTTGAATTTTTAGCGTCATCAAGTACTTCTTGTATTGGTTGTGCAACAGCTATTTCGGCAGGAATTTCTCAAAGAATCCTTTTTGTTTCTTTAGTTCTTTCTGCTGTTTCATCCAATGCAGGTTGAATACCTTTTGATGTCTCAATTATAGGTTTAAATAATTGTTTAGTACCTTCATCAAACTCAACTTGAGTTTCCTGTCTTTGCTGTAATTGTTGTTTAACTAAATCACGGACGGGTAAATATTTTTTAATTGTTTCTAATCGTTCATGAGCTAATCTGGCCGAATGAGGCTCTTCGATATTCATTATTTATAATATTTATGGTAGATATTTAATTAAAATACTAGTAAACAAAGAGCGATAATTACTGCTCTGAATATATGTTGAGCAATAGATAATTATTTCCCTTTGTTCATTAGTGTAATATATTTCGAATGTCTTATACGGACAAAATACTTCGCTTTTCAGACAATTATTACCAAATTATCTGTTATTCACAAACAATTAGATGTTCGTAAACAAAAAAAGTGCAACACGGAGAGATACTGGTACACATATTTGTCTCTATAGCCTAAAATTCCAGTAAGCATTACTTTACTTACTTTACATACTGGTAGATAGGTCAAAAGTTATTTATATCTTTGTAAACATCATCTAACGGACGAAAACTCTAATGCAGAAAATTCTCAATGTGATATATGCATAACATATTTTCTGTATTATGTTTAAGATTCAAACCAAATTCATGCTACGATTCTCTAATAATTATGCTCGTACATAATTTTTCTGTGCATTAACACTTTTTGCTTTTGAAACTGGCTGGTTAAAGGGGGGATAGTGTCTGTACTTGGCTACTGTGGTATGTTTAAGTTACCTATATATTAACTATTTGAACAGAAGTATATAAGATAAGACCACCGTTTAGTGGATTAATTGTGTGGCTGTGGTACTTAAGTGAAACACTGTAAGTTCAAATCACCGTGACACCCCAAGATGGCGGCGATTGGCGATATAATGCCAATTTTTCTTTTTCAATGGGGACGAAGTCCATATAGATTAAATACACTCACCCACCATATACCAAGTAACGTGGTACATTTTTGTATCACTGACATTGTTTATGTTAGGGTGAGTGTATTGAAATCTGCTGGAAGTAGGTATTCCCCGTTAGGATAAGTTAGGATAAGTTTATGTTTGTGCCGTCCACATCAAAATCAAAAATCATGTTCATCTGTATATATTCATGTTCGTACAATCGTTACACGTGATCTCTGGGCCTGCTCTGATGTCAAAGAGCAACAGATTGGTTAAAATGAGGTTTGTTTTTCGTCCTTCGAATTTCCTCCTGGTCTCACTAAGATGTTGTTTGGCACCTTAGGAGATCACACAGGGATTAATTCAAATGCCACTGAGCTTAATAGCATGTTATATCACAAGCTGAAAGTTCAAATCGGGTTGTGTTGTGATTATATGTTTTGTTTTTTATTTTAAATAAATAAATAAATATATAAATATATATATATATATATATATATATATATATATATATATATATGTATATATATATATATATATATATATATATATATATATATATATTTATATATATATATATATATATATATATCATGAACAGTGAAAATGAAAATGATGTTATTTCTGCTATTAAAAAAATTAAAGCATGAAGGAAGTCAAATATCCGATAACCATGACCTAAAAAAAAATCATGTATGACTTTGAATTATTACAGGAGAGAAAATTTCAAAATAAGTTCACGTTAAGTTCCAATTATACATTTATAAAGTCGATATATAATTCTGTGTTAGAATCCTTAGCTGTCGTAAATGACAAAGCGGTACGATTATAATCGCCTCTTATACGCTCAATCGAAAAAGTAAAAGTGCATTATCTCACGAGTACGAAAGAAAGAAAATAATAGATAAATGTGTGACACAACTAAAAAGGATTATGTTATTTAGCTCTGTAATAAATGACAGCGAAACTGAGAACAGTGACAGTGAAAAGCGGACCCCTGACACAGTCAGGAAATATAATTGTTGCTGAACAGGATCCTTGGTAAGATTAATAATTATACATATAAAAAAATAATATTTTTCTAAATGAAGAGTACACAGTTATTATACGTACTCAATTATAATACTTTTGTCATAATTTATTGAATATGCAGATTTATATATATATATATATATATATATATATATATATATATATATATATATATATATATATATATATATATATATATATGATCAGCTACAAGCTTTACTGAGGCAGAATTGATACTAAAATATTTGGTAGCTTTAATTATGGAACTAAATATTATTTTTTGGTCTGTCTGCACAATTATAGAGTTAATAGCTCTTGCTCTCTTGTATATATATATATACAACATTTCAATTTGAATATTTGTCTGATGATGATGGAGGAATTTCAGCAATTGAACCATATGATACTAGATTTGATCTCGACAGACTACCAGAATATAAATTTAGTGTTTCGATGAAAGATCTAGCTTTAACAAATGCAGATATAAAAAAACGTATCCGTCAGGCTAAGGAGGAATTTGGTGAAGACGATGCTATTTATGTGTGGTCAAGTTTCGGAGTTAAAAAATTCATTAATATGATGAACGACAGACGAGAAATAATTATTAACCACCTTGATAATCAAACATTCTTATTTTAATAAAATTTATTGTGAAGACAGACGATAATATGTGGATAAATTCGTGATTAAAGAGACCACATTCATATACAGTCTGGAAATAATAAAACGATATTATTAAATAAGAAATCCAAACCTGGAATTCTGACTGGTATTGACAGACCGTATTTGGAGCGAGGGTATCCAGTTACTGCTGTGGTATATGGATTGTTTTTACTAAATGATCAACCTAATATTGCGGATCTCAAACCTATGAGGCTGTCAGAGTCAGGAATAAACTGTGTTGCGGAGCGCATTACTGAACATTTTTACAAATACGGTGCGTGGCAATGGCTTAACAGAATTAGGACGTAAAAAATATGTGAATGGACAGAGACCGTTAAAAATTCAGGAGCATCTATTAAGGCTGTTGCTAAACTAGAAAAGTCATTAAGATTTCCAATCACGGTAAAAACACTAACAGGAGAGATATTGTACAAACCAAAATATATAAGAAATGGAAACCCTATAACAATTATTGATCGTAATGCACATGCATGGACTGATGCTGTAACAATATTTCCACGAGACATAATGATTAAATCTTATAATGGTCATGTATTCGATTTTATTAAAAATATTAGTAAAAGTGACCCTGTATCTCTTTGGTTATTTCAAAGTTCAGAACACGATTACAATCAGTTTGTACGGCCTAACAGTAATACACTGTATTTATCATACAGAATCTCTTTATGAAAAAATGAGAAATCTTGCACTAAAATACACTTCTGACGATGAAAAAATCAGATAACCTCTGAATAATTGTTTTATCGTACCAATAGTCGCGGCCCATTTCGCTCAGGAAAAAAAATCATGGAAACCTACAATATCAGAATTTATTGAGGATATACAAAAAAGTTGTATAGAATATGGACACGGTGGATTATGGATTACTAAATACGATTATAATGTTATCTCCGTCGATATGGCTGCATGTTATCCTGGAAGTGTTTCTTGGATATGGTGAGTGTTTTAAATACTTTAACAGATTCGGACACAATAAACATGATATGGCCAGAGTGTCAATAAATGGACTCTTACCAGATTTGTACTTAACTTGATTTGCATATATAGAATCATTTGAGTTGGCAAAACATCTCCATCGGATTACTTATGTTTGGTTTGGTAAACACTTTTCATAAAAATGTTGGTCACCAATATTGTTATTAAGATATATCCTTGATGCTGGAATATTAGTATCGTTAAAAGTAAATGAAGCGATTATATCATGTAGTCCACAAAAGGAAGATTGGTTACCAGAAACGGACAGATTCGATATAGAAGATGCCAGGAAAGAATTTCCTGATCTTGCCTAAGATGACATTATTAAGATTACTAATAATATACATAAATGCAGAGACGAGCACGATGAAAAACGTGCAAAAGATCTCGGTAGATAGATAATCTGTAAGTTTTCTCAGTGAAGCTCATATGGTTATAAGCGACACTGTACAAGATTGATTATGGAACATGCTGATATAGATTTTAAAATCGCTGTTATAACCGAGAGAAACACATTTATAAGCCGAAATAATGCTTATTTATCGGATGGGACCAAACTAGGTACTATTGTTAGCTATCTTGATGGCGACTCACCGCAATTTACTCATTTAAGATCTTCAATGTTATCCTATGTTTATATAAATCTACTGTCGATGATAAATAATGTATTTTCTCGTCAAGCTGTTAGAGTCGCCACGGATTCATTTTATATAAACAAAAACATAAGGATTTATTAAATTGGCTACTCGGTAATTAATGGTCAGTGGGGAACATGGAGGATAAAGCAAGAAAATATACTCAGTTATTCTGAATTTGCTAAAGTTAAAATTAAGGAAATATATTACAAAAATAATAATCAAATATGAAAATCATTTGCACCATCTGCGTATGATCCTGTGGCTAGACATAAGACTGTTTATCATAATGGGTATGGAGGGTCATGTAAAACAACTCGTGCGATTAAATTATTTATGAACAACAATTCAGAGATATGAAAGAACGAGAAGTGACATCATATATATCATAGTTTCTTTAGATAGTGGGGAGATACATGGTCTCCTGAGCGAATAGATGAAAAATATATACGTAAGTACAATATATGGGACTAGATAGACACGGTGTAGTTAGAAACACTAAAATCATTCCTTGAATGGTTATTAACAAAAAGCACTGCTGTGATTATGTTTGGTGATCATGGTCAGCCACCGCCTTTTGTTAGACAGTCTCCACATAAATGACTATAGAATAATGTAGATTATTACGAAGAAATACATGATGATCATAGAGCTATTGATAAACCGTTGAAAGAAATTAAAAGGTTAATCAGCCTACAACCAGATAAAATACAATGTAAGGTAATGCGAGAGATATTTCCAGAAACTACCATTAATGATTTTTGACTTTATGGAGACCTACTGATTTGATAGTCGCAAGTAGAAAGATAGTTCGTGATGAATTACAGAAATTATTTACGTTACATAAAGAAATATTTTCACATCTACCGGTATCATTATTTTATCGCCCAGAAGATACACGATTACAGAATATTGAAGTTGAAATTCCTGGTGGCGGTGTTACAAAATCTGGTATTGAATGACATTATCTTGGTAATCATTAATACAGTTGAAGGAGTACTGAATATGGATAAATCACCGTGGACGTTAGGATACGCAATAACGATTCAATCGTCGCAGGGATTAACTATATCTGATACAAAGGTCTTGATTGTAGATGACTGGATCGAGTGGTCAAACTTAGTCTATCTTGCAGTATCTCGCGTCAGACGAATAACTCAACTGCATAGGGTTATTATAGGTTATGTAATAACTGAAGAAATTACTAATGACGATGTTGTAATAAAGAATAAATTGAATCTTATAAACAATGTGACAAAAAATATTCGTAACTTTTATATTGATACTGAATTTATTATAAAACTAAAACAACTACAGAATAATCACTGAGCAAGTTGTAACACAATAATGTTATGGCAATATTCGTATAATAATCCAAGAGAATATACCGTAGACAGAATAAATAGTGATCTTGGTTACACACGTGAAAATGTGATGTTGACCTGCCTTGAATGTAATCGAGGCAGAGGTGCTAATTTTATAGAAGTAAACGCGGTGGTAATTGTTTATCTGTCGGAATTACTTGGAATTATTCACGTACAAATCCACGCTGAGGGGCAGTTGAATCTAGTCTGTATATAGCAGGTCTTCCAGTGGATCTAACCAAATAGAAATTGTATGTGTGGTCACACTCCAAATAGGGTCAGTAGCTCATCTTTTGCCACTCTCCAGCTCCCCTAGTTCATATAAATATCTCACAACCACATTACCCAATACTGGTTGTTGACCTCGTTGTCCGTATTGATTGCTACGTGGCATATTTTTTTTTGTTATTGTATTATAAGGTTTCATGGAAGTTGCACGAGTAATTTCATTATCTAATGCAGATATCACACTTGGTAACCTTGCAACCCATTCACGAGATCGCTCAACGGACTTAAAAGTCAGCAGATATTTCCTTCGCATATTGGTATCCAAATAACCGCTCAGCAAGTGTTCGATTAAATCGTTCAACGATTGCTGCTTGATCACGATGAATTTTAGTGTGCCCTCGTCTGAATGTAACGATATATTTTTTCATCAAAGTTAATACTGCACCAAATGTTTTTTTTTTTTTTTTTTTTTTTTTTTTTTTTACCAGGATCAACTTATAATAGCTGTGGCCATCGTAGACCGCCACGTTGATAAATTCGCTCAAACGCAGAAGCAACTTCAAATGTTGATTTTGTTGATAATGGTTCAGCTTCTTTATATCTACTTACAAAGTTAACAACAGTCAATGCGTATTTGTACGTGCGTGACTTTTGTCCATGTGTTTTCATAGTATCGTGTGGTGAAAACAAAATATCTGCTTGGTGAACTTCGTTAGGAACACTGACATCAAAATGTGCAAATTGATTTATTTTTGGTGGTGGTAAATTAATTTGCTATATTGCCTGTCGTGCTAACCAATATGCAACAACAGAACGTGAAACGTCTGCTGCTTCAGCAAGTTTAGTGATCGCTCCTTTAACTCTCGAATTCCCTCTAGGACTATAATAAATAGATTTCATTATAATAATAATACAATTAATTACCAGCCCCTAGCATTATCTTACATTTCACAGCTGATTTTATTAGAAAACTGGTGAGTTTCTCTCTAACAGATTTATTAGGTATAAAATTTAATGTATGAATCAATTTTCCATCTGCATGATGCCGCTGCTGCAAATCAAGTCGGATATCAAGTCTAATTCCAGGACCACAATAATTATATCCGGGAAGGTGTTTCTCACCAATATACTTAGCCCATAGTAATCCAGGTAATTTTCCTAAGGACGCAGGAATATCCCCACCTATCTCTGTTGTCCCTGAGATAAATTTATATCTTTGTGTACCACATTTTACACATTTACATATTAATGCACGTCGTTTATTTTTCGTTATTATTGTTGTTAATCCAGTGGTGGGTGTAGATAATCTATATCGAACACAATATAGACTCATGTTATTAATAATATGGATACAATAATTGATTTTTCGGCGACACGAAAACAGGAGCCAGTAAAGCACCATCCAGCATTACCAAATTCGATAAGAATGATTATACTAGGTCAATCTGGATCAGGTAAAACACAATTATTATTAAATTTACTAATGAGGTGGTTAAGATGGAACAAAATATATTTAATAGCACCGTTTGTAGATGATCAGCATTGTTACTAAGTATTTAAGGAATTTAACGAAAAAGCAAAATCAGTCAATAAAGACGGTGACGATATTATTGACTTTATCACAGGTATAGATGAAGCCCGGTCTGTAAATGGCTTAGATGGATTCATTACTAATCTCGTAGTATATGATGATGTGATGCTAGACCAACAATCTAATCCAGCTAGAATATTTTCTCGAGTTAGACATAAGAACACAGATGTGATTTGTTACTCAGAGATACACACAAATACCTAAGGTGATTATAGATAACTGTAATATATTGGTTATGTTTAATGGAGTAGACAATTATACTCTACAGAATAATTATTATACTGGGTGTTCGGGAAACATGGATATAATTAAATTTAAAAATATCTGTTCTAAAGCACAATCTGTTCCGTTCGGATTTATAACAATACATCTGCATGATCCTAGTTCAAGATGTCGTGTAGGTTTAGATAAAATATTTGGTTAGCTCCCCTTGACCGTCAGGAGCAGCAGGCAGGGTGAAGGACAACAATTGAGTCGCTTTACAAGTAAACAAAATCGCCTTACAAAGTCAAGACAAAATAACTTCAATAATAGTATAACAAAAGTAAGCTAATCTTCTGACAAAGTCAGGCGTATGGAAATAGTATTAGTTAGAGACTTTGGTTTAGTGATATTGACCTTTTGTCAGCCTCTGTAGGAACCTCTATTTTTCGTTAAGGATTGGAGCAAAATTTTGTAAGGTTCACCCTGCCTGCTGCTGTAGATGGGACTGAAAAAAAACCAGATAAAAGTGAGTATAAAGTAAAGTATAGGAGATATGATTAAGGAAAAGTAAGTCAAGAGAAGACATTTGTTCATTATTCTAGCTGGAATAAATAAATAAAATGTCGGGAAATTAGTTTGGAAGAAATGGACTCCATATAATAAATCTTCATATTTTATTGAAATATTTAAAATTTCACATAGTCAATTGTATGATGGTATTTATAAGATCCTACTAAATCAGTTATGTCCTTCTCGGAAATGTAGTGTCTACAATTTTTAAAAGACTTTTTAATGAAAGGTTTTCGATTGCTTATGACCGATTTGTATATATATATATATATATATATATATATATATATATATATATATATATATATATATATATATATATATATATATATATATATATATGTTTGTGTGTGTATGTGTGTGTTTAGGTCAGATCTTTATCAAATGAAAAATATGCAAAATGTTTGTTGTTGGATTGACATTTGTGCTAATTTAGTCAGATAAGAAATAAAAAACCAAACATGTATACTTTAAGCATATACTACATTTCTCTTGTTACTCAAACACTTGTATTCTCACACGAAATTAGATGTACCTCTAAACCCACCAACCCATTATAGAAATTTCATTTTAAGTCCAATGTAATATTACACTTAGACAAATGTAGTGTAATTAATTGGCCTTTAAACAACAATGTTAAGAATTTGCCCTTTCAGTATTTCTTTCTTCGATGCTTAATTCAAGAGAAGTCCACTACACTAAGGAATAAAGTAACAAGTAATTCAACCAACTTAATATGGAAATTTTGAGTTAATCATTTCCTCTGCTTTCTCCAGTCGTATTCTTAAAATGTCAAACTTTGTTTCCAATGATAATTCTTCAAAGTCGTCGCTTCCTTTATATCCTTCCAATTGCAAACTTTGACCCAGAGATTTTGAGCTGTAGTAGGTCATTTGAACCTTTTTAGACGACATCCCTATTTGTACTGCTTCTGTTAGACCACAGCTCTCAGCGATTCGCAAATGAAAGAAAAAACATGGATACATTCCATCCTTAGTATCCCTCGACATTTCGAATTGTTGCACAATATATTCCTCACACTTCTTCAGAACTCCAACATGCTTAAAATGATCCGCAAGGGTCGCCACCCTTTCTAGATTTTCATCTGGAATTGAAGCGAAAGGCCAATTTCATTCTTTCCTTTTCAACAAAAATTCCTAATTTTCGTAATAATTACAACATTCTCAAAGTAAGGCATCTTAACAGAAATATAAAACAATGAAGATGTTGATATTCAAATTTGTACAGAAGAGTTATACAGCAGTGTATATAATCTATCTACATACAATCACCCCCCACTCACTGAAATGATATATGTACATTCTATGTACATGTATGCTCTGCCATCGGTTCAGTCTATCACCTGTCTTTCAAACAATATATCTATCTCTAATTCACAAAGTAAGGGACATTCTGTCATTTTGGTTATTGTGTCAGGATGGTTCAGTGGTTAGACTAGGAGTGAGATTTCTATTTTACCAATTGCATCAGAAACGGTTTTACACGTAAAATAACTTTATTTAAAAAAAAATAAAGGAAACATCCTTAAAATTTATTATAATTAACGTTTATATCGTTAGACTTTATACGAACATGATCAAGGTGGTTCGGCTGCATTCAGAAAGGACACACTTTATCAAAAAGGTTTCATGTAAGTGAAAAATGAGAGAGTAAATTTGTTAATTCTGTCTTAAAACTAGCATATTCGTATAGAAGAATATCAATGAAATTAAATTTTTAAGATGTATAAGCTATTTGCTAACTTATACACGAATTACAAAGGAATTCATCAATTAAGTTACATGCAACGCTTTCATTCACGAACATTGATAAATCCATAACATTGGCGATTAGATTTGCTACAAGAACTCTTATGACGCTCGTTCGTTGCTTTTCTTGTGTCAACTTGAAAGAGGTGACACAATCTCGTATCCTAGGCAAATGAAATCTGACGCATTAAGATGAGCAAAATGTTGAAAGCAAAACACAAAACAATAATTATTTTCATTATTCATTTTCCAAGCAACGTCTTTGCATCAAAGTTTGCTAGTCACAATATTTGTGACTTATATCATAATTTTCGTTGTGTTTGGAAAATGCACTTGTTTAGAGCTCTCAAATAATTGAAGAATATGGGAAATATTGCAGTGAAAACAACACTAATGAGCATCAATTAATATATCTGTATAAATCACGTAAACAGGTTGCAAACGTGAAAATAAAGCACTATATTTAATGCTATTTATGGGAAGTATCATTCAGACAGAGAAAAGGACACACACAGACATATATATATATATATATATATATATATATATATATATATATATATATATATATATATATATATATATATATATATATATATATATATATATATATATATTTGACCCTGAAACCCGACAACGTTCCAGATGGGATTTTTAAATGTGACCTTTATGAATTGGTTTGTGTTATAGTCATAGATAGTCATAGAAAAGCATCATGGTGTAGGATGTTACTTTGATATGGTTCAATCTTTGAACCATAGTTTAGTACACGGGTTAATCTGCTCGTGTCTGTCTGATAGGCGTGACTGAATCTGAGTGAACGACAGTGAAGTTTCGTCACTGAGTGCTACTATATCGATGTGGTATCCCAGTTGTATGTATCAGCATATTCCTGCAATATACCTTATATCATGCATCACAAAAATATATCAATCCCGCTAGCAATCAATCAGTCGATATGCTTCTATCAACTAGTTATCCTATTGATCTCAGCCATCCAATCTTTCGATTTGTGGGTAGGGCTTCCCCTTCTTGTTGCTGGTGAGGTAGCTCCCTCCCGCCCCTCTTCTCTGAAGGAGGTAGGGAGCTAGATTAGTCGTAAGGCGAATTAAGACGGTTTGTGTGAGTGGGCAAAGTATTTGGGGTGAGAGGCAGAAAAGAAATAGGATAAGTTTGATGATCAACCTGTTCCTCTATTGTTGGATGAACATATCAAATTAATGGAGACTATATTCTAATTATGATCTGCGAAATAATATTTCAGATTTTAAGCGTCCGTGACCATGCAATAAATTATTTAGTTTCATTATAATAGATAGTTCTCAAAATATTCTCGCATAGCCATTTACGGTAGTAAAATGTGATTTACCTGTTATAGACATGAGCTGTTTGGGATGTAGGCACGCTACAAAGAGAACAAGGTCATGATACTCGACATCTGTCAGTTTTAGCCGTGACTTGTCTTCACTTTCCTCTATTAGTTTGGTTATGACAGCGGACGCCTCCATCAGTAGGTACTTTGAGAAATGCAGCTCGTCTTCTCCAACGACAAGAGTTATATCTGTTAATTTAGATTTTCTAAAAAAATCTGACAGTGTTTCCGTTTTTTCCTCTTCGTCGTCAGATTTCAGTTCTATAGGACCCTGCTCCTTCTCCGATACCTGGGGACACTGCATTATTGATGGAAACGGTAATGACTTGTAGCTGTCTAACTTTTGAAATTGAAATCGGGTATTTAAATTTGTCAAGGGCAATAACTCAATGAACATTTTGCAGATATATGTATGCCACCAAGAGGCAGTAACTTCAAAAGGTATCCACGTAATTTTTAAAATCTGTTAATTTGACGAATAAATATCAGTGTAAATAACGACCAGAATCTAGTGCAACTTACTGTTGGCATTATTAGCAGGTCATTATGCACCATCGCCATTAAACGGACGCCTCTTCCATCTGGTTATTTTACCATAAAATTACCAATTATTCCTACCCTGATCAGATTGATTGACACACGTATGTTAAATAATAGCAACAAAGACGTTCTAAACTCTTTATTCCTTTACTCATAGCTGACAAGGAAGGAAGGGGAAAAAGGGGATGTATTTCCGGGGCTGTAAGGCCCGTAAGGTGGCCCTAGCTGAACATGTTTTAATTTCTTTAAAAGAAAATTTGTTTGAACGTGAATGAGGCAAGGCCTGTGTGTTTATTATCTCAAGGCATTTGATCGCGCTCTACCTTTTAGCCTTTACTTAGTCTATTTTCATGACTTCCTTTAGTACAAGTATGTGTTTGTAATCTAAGCTAAACAAAATTGTTCGAAAAAAATATTCAGAAACGCTATTTTATGCAGTTATAACAGTCAGTCGCAAGGTGCAATCGAAACAGTATGATTTTGTACATTATATGTATGTGATATACATCAGAACCCGTTCATGCATTGTTTATGCACATTTTGTAGTTTATAGTCGTAAATTACCCCCAGTAAATCTAACATGTACGAATCCAAAGTTTCTCGTAGTCTTGGTGTTCAGTATTTTATTTTGTATATGTAAGTTTTTTTTCCTAGACGAAGATCTTGTTTGTGTGTATGTGTGTGTGTGTGTGTGTGAGTGTGTGTGTGTGTGTGAGTGTGTGTGTGTGTGTGTGTGTTTGTGTGCGAAACAGTAGACTATACATTTTGTATATTCTGGACGACTAGTGAAATTCCAGTTTATAGACATTTTCAAGATGACTGGATTGCCATAGCGAACAGTCATGGTGTGGCGTATTAAGTCGCACTATTAATGCACTACCTTTCTTGAAAATAATTGTATTGCTTCGTATTTAAGATGTTAATGGTATCAATTATTCTCCCTTTTAGGATCCAGGGATAGCACTTTATGTTCTGTTTGGTGCATCTATCTATCTATCTATCTATCTATCTATCTATCTATCTATCTATCTATCTATCTATCTATCTGTCTGTCTGTCTGTCTGTCTGTCTGTCTGTCTATCTATCTATCTATCTATCTATCTATCTATCTATCTATCTATCTATCTATCTATCTATCTATCTATCTATCTATCTATCTATCTATTTTATGACAAACTTCTTATAACCAAACATCATGCAACTCTAATTTAACTCACAATACCGAAAGTTCTGTTTAAAGTTTCATTTTGTATTAAGGGTGGATAATTTTTTTTGTTGAATTTGACAAAACTGTTTGGATTTCTCTCATTTCAGTTACATAGGTTAAGACCACATCATCGTTTGTGTGTGTGTGTGTGTTTGTTTGTGTATGTGTTACAGACTCTTTCGTGGAAAAAAATCTTTTAAATAAAATATTGTAATGCCTGCTTTGAAGCTAAAATCACTGGATCTTTAAATTTGTTCATGCTATTTTTGAGTGAAATTGTAAATAGTCATGCAAAATGGAATCATAAGATAGCCATTGTAACCATTAGTCCTTCTATTTACAGCTGTTTTACAGTAACCTAATCCAAATAATAATTTAGTTAATTGTTTAAGGTAAAATGCAAGTCATCACTTTTAATCCTATTGCACATTGGTTAGTGTAGCAAACTGGAAAATTGTCTTGAGAATTAAAGAATATGAAGATTAATATTTTCTAATTAACTTAGGTTTGTCAATCAGTAGGTTCACGAACTTTAAAAATCTATTTCGTGTTTTACGTTTAAGTAATTAATTTCTTTAAACTTTCGTAATTTCTAAAAATAAACATTTTTAAAGGGAATTGAAATTGTGTTTGTAATTCGTTTTGAAATGATATAATATTTAGTTTCGCATACTAAATCGAGGCATTATTTATGATTTTTTTTGCAAATCAATATTCTTTTTTGCAGACGTGATCATATTTCAAATGCCAAATCTCATTTATCATTAGGAAGTTACTTTTTTAACAAACAGAAAAATTATCAAAGTAATATTTTCACGTGAAGTTGAAGAAATAAAATAATCTTTTACGTAAATGATTTTACCAACTGAGTAACTGACGGATAAGCAGCTAAAAATTGTTCCTTCTTCATTGTTCATGCAATGTTTCCAGTTTGCAACGGCATTGAAGATAATGACAGCATTTTACATTTTCACATCAAATAAACTAACACTTGATAAAGTTTGAAGAGAAAAATAGCATTGAATGGTTGAGGAGAAAAACTACGAAAAATGTTTTTGTTTAAGATGATTCTTGTATACCGCACACACACACACACACACACACACACACACACACACACACACACACACACACACACACACACACATATATATATGTATATAATTAGTTAAAATTATAACTCTATTACAACTATAGCATACATAATATTTATATTGTTTTTTTTTTTAAATTCATTTAAAGGTACCACAACAGTAATATTTTTATTTTTCCATTTCGCATGCTGTTATTTTATTTTACTTCAGATCTCAAATTAAATTAATAGAAACACAACCCTTACCCACCCCCTTCCTCCACCCTCCGCACATTAGATCTAGGCTGGTTCCCAGGTAAACTTTGTGGAATTACACATAATCCTGTAACCAAACGAGCTCTTGACAGTCGTTAGTAGCCTATGGACCAGGAAGTTAGAAGTGTTACTGCCACGACTGTCTAATTGCTTTAGGTAAGATGTTTGTGAGTTAAGCTTAATATAAATCCATTCGATCGTGAGAAACATTGTTTGTGAAATGAAGTGACCATGACAGCGAAGGTTTTAGAAAATATTGATTGCCCGATTTGCCTGGAACAGTTCAAGGTCCCTACATCATTACCTTGTTTACACACATTCTGTCTAAAGTGTCTAAATTCTCATATTATAGAGAACGTCACGAAGGCAGGTTATGTAGACAAGTTTAGTTGTTCTGTATGTAGACAGGAAATTCGGAATCCCGAACCGGGGTGCAATCATCAGAATGGGCAAAATCATTTCCCCATAACAATTTCATAGCATCGTTGCTTCCTGACCCGCAATCCAAAGTGAAGTAAACTGCGATTCTTGTGCATATGAAGGTACAACTAATCAGGCGTGTGGTTTCTGCTTTGTTTGTAAGGAACATCTTTGTGACGAATGCATCAAATTCCACCGTAAAACAAAGGCGTTGAGAGAGAGAGAGAGAGAGAGAGAGAGAGAGAGAGAGAGAGAGAGAGAGAGAGAGAGAGAGAGAGAGAGAGAGAGAGAGAGAGCACAAAATATTGGATGTCGAAGAGTTGTCCCAAAGCTCACATGTAACCGATTATTTGCCATATAAAGGATTCTGTCCAGTGCATGTTGAGGTGGAGATTAAGTTCTTCAGCAAGGATCATAATGGTTTGTTCTGCTCTAGTTGCACTCTTGTGAATCACAGGGCTTGCAAGGAAGATTTTGACCTTCAATTGCATTTCAAAGAATTGCAGTAAACGTTTAAACCATCTACAATGGTCAGCAAATTGAACAGTCTGGTAACACAACTCCAGGAAGTTACAAAAGAGAAGGAAACTGATCTTGAACATCTTAAGTTCCAAGTAGATCGTCTAACAGACGAAATTCAAGATCTTCGGCAGAAAATGAACTCCTTGTTTGATGAAATTGAGACACAGGTGAGGGCAGAGGGCAATAGAATATACAAAGAGGTGTCCATGACATTACTTGAGCAGAAACAGCAGTGTCAGTCATTGGTGGCAGCCATACAAAATTCTAAAAGGCTTTTGGACACAGTCTGTGAGCATGGAAGTCAGACCCAAGTAATCAGTATCCTGCTCAAGATGGAAGAACAAATGGAACATTATACCAAGACCATGGATCAGTATAAAACAGAAAATACAGAAACTGAAGTTAAACTAGAACTGGACAGTCACATTAAAACAGTTGGAGAAATGAAGTGGAAGGATTGCATCACTCTGAGACACACTCTCACCGAGCATTTGCATTCTACTAGGCATATTGACAAGAATGAGTTAGTATTAGTTTTAAGAATTAGTGAATTCAGTCGTCATTCAGATTGCTTCTCTTCCTTGTATCTGTCAGGTGACAGATTCCTACTGGCTGAGTGGAAAAGTAAAAAATGCTGCATGTATAGTCCCAACTTTGACAAAATTTCAGAGCTTATGTTGAGTTCATCCTCATCTTCTTTATGTAAAGCTGGAGATAGTGAATTTGCAGTAACATTACCCATGGAGAGAAAGATAAAGTTTTTCACAAGTGATACTTACATGAAACCAACAAGGTTCATCCAGACAAGAATTGTTTGCTGTGGAGTGGCCATTGCAAATAATGGTGACCTATTTGTTACATATTGTAGCAAGCGATTTTTGTATGTAGCTCATTTGAGTGATTTGGGAGTGGAGAAAAACTGTATTAAACTAGATACAAGTGATAATAGAAAGAACGTCAACTATGGTGTAATCATAGCAATAGTTCCAGCCAGTACATGAGCTTACATATCTTGTTCTAATACTGACACAATTTTTATCTGGCTGCTACCGCATGGACTTGATGGAAGCAGTAAATATCAGAGCCCACAGCTTGTAGGACTTGAATATGTAGATATGGATAGAAATGGGAATATGTATGTTGTTGGAGGTATAAGCAATAACATACATCAGCTATCACCAGTAGGTGCTCTGATAAGGATCATTACAGAGAATATTCCTTTGAGTCCATGTGTTATAAGCTTTAATGAAAGTGGGGACAAGTTCATTGTGACATCGACCGAATCAGAATGTTATATATTTAAGAAAATTTTTAAAGAAATATAATTAATACTCCATAAGGATTGGTGGTAATATATATGTACAACATAGGGAATCACATGTATTACCAAATTTGGAGTCATACAGTGATGATGTGCCATGTGGAACTGGAGTGTCTTTTGTTACTAACAGTATGCTGTATATATGGTGAATATTAGCCATGTTAACTTTGAGAAATATTACCAGTGTATTTTACACCGGGCTGCCGTATACATTTTGTTAATCAAGTTATTAAAGACTAACTATTTCCTACAAGTTTATATTTTATAACAATGTGTGACAATTTTTCATAATACCTTAAAAATATATCATTGCTTCAACTAACCTTCAAAATTAACAATTCATGGATACAATGTGCTCAAATACATTCTATGGCTTCCTTTGGTTTTCACAAAAAACCCCAAAATCAATTCCATGAAATATGGTGTGCTGTTCTTTTTATATTACCTCTATAACACTGAAGAGAGCTACTGTACTGATGTAGACATTTTTATTTCTTGGCAACAATTGGGAAATGGTTTCTTTTCGTTTGTGGCAACACAGAAGGCCCTAATTTTGTAAATAGTACACTGCTTGAATATTCTTGGCCATGTTTTTCATCCAATCAAAGGAGTCATGAACAATGTTATTAAATAATTTGGTATAGCTGAAAAGGTTCTGGAAATGGGAAGCAGATAATCACTGGCAGAGTTGTTGGATTATTATGTTAGACAATACATATTATGATTGGCAGCTTTAAATAATTTTAATTGTTTGTCCTTGAGCCAGAATAAGTTTGGTCAGCATATATTTCCTGAAAACTAAAATATTTTTATCCAGTAGTGGACACTGTTATTGTAGAGATAGTTGTTGAACACATCAAGGTAAAGGTGAATCAAAGCATAAAGTGCTGGAGAAGTATATATTTCTGTTATCAAAATTAATAATTCTACTATTGTGATAATGAGTGTCTTAAATTCCAAATTTGCATTTGTTACAAATATTTAATTTAACTGCTTGTGTATCAGTTTAAAATTCTTCTATTTTTAGTTTTGTTTCATTACAGTTTATTGTAATGAAATGGGGAAAAGTAAAAATATTTTCACGTGATTTTTTTATTTTTCAAAAATTAATTCTTCTGTTTTGATCAAACGTGAATGTAAAAGCTTACATGAGTATTATTTTTAGATCACTTAGGTACATAGATTTTGTAAACATTAAGAGAAAACAATTGGCTATTACCAAGGATATATTATGACCTACATGGAAAATGGCATTTTGGTTACTGTGCTGTTTGATGATTAACTGACCATGTGATCCAAAAGCAGACTTACCATTAGGCAAAGGTCGGCAATTGCCTTAGGCCCCAAACTACCAAGGACCCTGTAAAACACCTCATACACTTATGGTTCCAAATTGTTGTCTTCCTTTTCACTAATTAATTATATATCTAAACATCAATACACTGCGTGAAGACTGGTGACAAGTTACAAGTACATCTTTCTCAGATAAATAAGGACTGAAATGGCAGAGAACAAGGGTTATGGAGGGCCCTATGCCTGTGTTTGCCCTAGGCCTCAAAATTGCTAAATCGGCCTGATATCATCCATCATGCACATCTGCAATGACCTTTTAGTTGGGTTTTAAATACTTTTATCTCTGTAAAAGAATCTGTCATACTACCATTAGAGTTTGAGGTATTTTATTGTAGTCACTTTTTTTTTAAGTTCATCTATTTTTAAGAAATTATTATTGTATTCTCTGGAAAATTGTAAGTGGATCTTTTGTATAAAAATATTTGGGATAAAGACATTCAGATTGGAAAATTATAAGTTGTGGTTCAGCGAGGAACTGTTAACATATAAAGCCTGACATCATCCTCCACCATCTTGGACCCTTGCTCAGATTCAAACCTGGATTCATCCAGAACTGATTTGTGATACGCCTAATATTTTTTCAATTCCAGGGAAAACTTTTGGATTATATTCACAAACTGTAAGTTCCTTTTCACATTTTTACGGTGACATTTAGGGAAATAAATTATTCTGTTTAAATGTACAAAGCTTGTTGGCTTCTTTTGTTACTTTTATATGTGCCAATACGTAACATATTTAAGAATACTTGCAGCTCTTTAAAAAAATCAAACACCCATCTTCAATGTGTAGTGGCAGTTTGAATCATTTGTTTATTTCTTGACTGAAACCTGTTTAAGTGACTATACATTTCATAAATAAATCATTAGCATTACTTTTAGAGTAATGACTTAAACAATAGGAAAGAGTAATAAGTAACCTTCAATATCAGTTTGATTTCAACACATGATTAATGAACATAATGCAAAATATCTTTTTTATTATTTGTATTAATTTCAAGACTTTTGAAAGAATATGGGATAATTGATGAATACTCAGTATTATACAAGCCCCATGCCCTAACTAACAGGACTATGTAAAGAAGTGAGGCACCTTGAGCATGGATTGAGGTTTCCTGCAAATTTTTATCCTTTGCTTCCACCTGGAAATATTCTGGAACTCATGGAGATGATATGTCTAATATTTTTCATTACTGCACTTCCATGTACAGCTATGATGATGCTAGCAGTGATTATGATTTTTAACGTAGCTTTAACAATTTTTCAGTCATATTGCTACGCTGTCTGCAGTGTGGCAGTTTATAGTGATGTCTAGCACTGGGGCATCATACCAAAGACATGTAGCATGATGTCCCACCCAGTCACATTATCCTGACATCAGGCCAACTAGTCCTAACACTAACCTCTTAATGCTGAGCGTCAAGCAAGGCAGCTGTTAGTACCATTTTTGTAAGTCTTTGGTATGACTCGACCTGGGATTGAGCCCACGACCTACCGCATCAGCTGATGCAGATGCTCTAACCACTAGGCCACCGGAGTAGTTGATGCTAGCAGTAGATAGACCATTAGTTTCCATTTTAAACTATATATTTGGCAGGTACATATATCAATGACTTGTGTTATTTTGCCTTCTCACAATGCAAATTCTTTAATGGAAGCAGTGTATTGTATGTATTTTTTTGGTTGAATATACATTTCCAGAGATAAAGATTTAATTTGAGGTTGAATTAATTACAAATGGGATTAAATTAGTGCAACTGCATGATTTTTTTATTTACTCAGTTGTTAATTTGAAAAGAAGAACAGTTAAAAATAAATAGGAATATAATAATAAATGTTGGCAGAGAATGACTCAACATTGGAGCTAAAATCCAGAATGAAATATTATGCAGAGATACTTCCAGTATTTTATCATAAGGCATAATCCCCACCATCACAAAAATAAGGGTGACTGGGAAATGACCACATTTCAATATTTACACAACACTTCAATATTCATCTCTCTTTCTTCCTGCTTTGCACTGTAAGTGACCCCCCACAATAAAACTTTTAAATTCATGTTGCCTTTAGTTGTAAAAAACATTACTGTCTTTCTTTGAGCTTATTCTGTTCCATATCTGTGTATTTATGTTGTTCTGTACCAAGTTATTGTTATGTAGTTATGGGATTTAAGTTCATTTTTCAGTACTTATAACACTTCATAAAACATCTTGCATTTGGCATCAACTCTCCAGATTAAAAGGCAATCAATTAACAGCTTGATGTGTACATGCATCGGAGATTGTCTTCATCGTGACATTAGACTATGGCAATGACAAAACAACCATACTCAGCCTGCAAGAAATATCAAAATTCTGGTTCAATGTGACTGATATTTTAAAGTTGTTGATTGGTCTCACATACTCCAAAAAGACAACTTTCTCCTGTGGTTTTCCTTTTTTATTTTATTATAGTGAGAAAGTTTACAAAATGAACTAACACATGTACTGACTTCATTAAATGGTCCTCATTAAATGTCTTGAGTAATGCAAGAAAGTCAAGCCACAAAAAGCAAAGGTGAGCAGATTAAAAAATGTGAAAGCTATATATAACCTCTTTATGTGAATCCATATTCTCTTTCGCTTTTAATCCCATTATTGCTTATAACACCTCATAAAATAACTTGCATTTGGCATCAACTCTCCAGATTAAAAGGCAATCAATTAACAACTTGATGCATACATGCATGGCATTTGTAACCTGATTGCCACAAACCTTTGCACCTATTATTACATTGCTTGTCTTAAACTACACTACTTGTTACTATATTATGAGGTGAATATGCAAATATTCTGAGTATTATGTTCTTGAATTACTTTTTTATATTTTGGCATTGAAATATTAAACATAGCACAGTACTTTACACATAGTAGATGGTCTTTAAGATAATATTTTGTCATACATGAGGCATAATCGTATGCGTGTTGATGTACAAACAAACACAGATGTTTGAATCAAAATATAATCAAATCAAGTCATAATTTATTCTCTCTTCCTCTAGCAATAAGGGTCTATTATAATCTCAGTACAATCTATCCTTGATTTAGCTACATTCATCTAAGTATGACATTAGTAACCCTGTTG
Source organism: Potamilus streckersoni (assembly GCA_016746295.1). NCBI lineage: Eukaryota > Metazoa > Mollusca > Bivalvia > Unionida > Unionidae > Potamilus > Potamilus streckersoni. Next base: position 1,036,124 of record JAEAOA010001616.1, read on the forward strand.
GTCAGTTCATATTGATGTTACATAGGGCTGATATGGCATAAAAAGTAGTCTAGCAAATGTCAAATATTAGCATATTTATATCAGTTTTTTACGGACAGTATATGTTCAGGCCAACATCAATGCGAGTCACAAAAACACACAGGTTGAGCTTTCCCTGCATCAAACATGGGTTAAAATTTAATTTCCACACATCATATCCTGAATATACGCATCTGTATGTTATTCTTTGGGTAGCAGAAAGAACAACATTGTCTTTGATTAACTTTCCAACCCAGTTATATCATTTTGTTTCTTTTGAAAACATGCTTTTTAATTTTCCTTCTCTGTGTACTACGCAGAAATGCATTACATGTTTCACAAGTATTTTTGACATTTTGCTGATTTCAGGATAACATGGAAAAGTTTCATGTATTACATACATGCCAACCATTATGCTTCTGGCATATTCATTATGCTTTTTTCAGTTATTTTTCCTGTATATGGATTATGTGTTTCTATTACCTTCAAATTACTTTTACAACATATCTACTTAACAGCTAAGATAAATTGAAGAATTTGGAATCTAAAGAATTTAGAGAAAAATATGCTTATTTGAACAAAATACCTCTGTATATTCTAAACAGAGTTACCTAACTTAATACCTAACATAATACCTCTATATATTTTAAAAAGAGTTGCCTAACTTAATGTTATAGTAGAGGATCTTCCTATTGACATTTTTGACTATTCAGAAAATAGTTCCATTAAGAAGGATCCCTGAAATGCTATCAAGGATTTCTCAGAAAAGTAAATTGAAAAATGTTAAAATGTGCATGAATTCCTTGTTTATCTGTAAACAAAGTGGTTTTTCACAAATGATGAAAAAGTCTTTACAACTGAACTATGTGTTTTTGTGCAGCCAGAAGAATGCAGTACAGATGAAAGAGTGGACATCTTATCCAATAATAAATGAAGTTGATCTATATATTTTTAAGATTTGTAGTCATCTTCCTATTTGAGGCAGCTACATTACTATGTTACTGTTTTTCATTGGAAGGGGTAGGCAGCTCTGTTTTGAATGGACAGAGGTATTGTGATAAAATTAGCATTTTTTAAAAATAATTTTGATTCTTAATTCTTCAATTTATCATGACAGTAAAAATGTTATACTGCATGGTGTGCAGTTTTATATGAATGACTTTGAAATCAATTTGCAGGAATTCTCACACATCACTGCTTTCCAAGTGTGCATATTCTTAAGACATTTATGTGATTCACTCATTTGACAGCTCTTGCACCATCTCTCTATATGACACATTGTGTATCAAAGTGGTTGAGTTAAGTTTCTGACTAGGACATTCAGGAATGTTTACTTGACACTTGATTTGAAAATATAACCAATAAACGTATGATATACTGCAATAAGCATATGCACTTTTTGTAATTATTCAGAACAATCTGGTGGCCTAAGTGGTTACAGCATCTGTCTTAGAGACAGGCTGTCACAGGTTTGAACCCCTGCCAAGTTCTGCTAAAAACTTAAATAAAAATGGTATGTGGTGTTCAGCATTAAGAGGTTTGTATTAGGACTTGTGGGCCTAATGTCAGGATAATGTGACTAGGTGGGGCATAATACTACATGTCTTTGGCATGATGCCCAGTGCTAGACATCACTATATATTGCCAAACTGCAGATATCATAGTGATATGACTGAAAAACTAATAAAGCTACGCTAAAATTCTAAATCACAGACACTAATGATTGCTGGAAAATGGATAAATACCAGATGATTTCAAATTTATTTTCATATTTGTTTTTTTTTATCCAGATAATACAGTTACTCTTATATATCAAATAATAGCAACTAGCAATATAAAGGACAGTAACTTGTTTAGGGATGGGTGTGACGAGATCAAAGTTCAACATACAACTGATGTAATCATATTTACATTGTTTTGTTCTTTCTAAACCAAACCTTATTTGTAAGTATATATCACTATGACGCTATCTAAGGAATATGGAGTGTTTACAAATCCTTTGTCACATGCAGGGTTGTGATGGGATACATAAGAAGATATAATACAAAAGTTGAGGATTTGGACTTTTACAACATAAAACAGCTCTAGTTTACATATCGGAGAATGTTATTACATGATATATAACATTGTTTTATGATGATGATAAGCTGATAAACTTAATTGATAGTCTAATGTTATTTTATCTTCTCATTATTAAATAGATTATTTTATCTGTTTCACACTGGTTTACAAGAAGAAACATAAAATGCTATAGTGGATTATTTTATAAATAAAAATAATGTAATAATTGGTGGCGAATATAATGGATTCCTAATTGATGACTTGGGTTGTTTTTGTTAGAGATTCCTTCAGTCACCATACAATGCACCTAGCTATAATGCACACTAGAAGTACAATACTTCTCTCTAACATTGTATATATCATCACATGTTTTTTAATAACTTATGCAAAAGCCAGACAACATTAGCACAAGTGGGACAATTCCAAATGAGGAATTAATTATAGATAATAAAGATAATTTGATGTTGATCAAATGGGATGGAAATGCTTTGTTTGATTATATATGCAAAATACATTTGTAATTCTTTTAAGTAAATACAAAATCATTTTCCTTAAAATATCTTTTAAAAAAGATAAAGAAAAGTCAACAGAAATGCATAGTATTTTGTCAAATACATGTACAAAGAAAACACAGCTTATCTCATTTATTACAGACAAGTGCATTGGAGACACTGATCTGTGAAGAATACTGTGAAAGGAACTCTTCATCCAGCTGGATGTCATGTTCTTATCCAAGTCAGTAACTTTCAATTTTAATATTTCCAGTATGCCAAGTATTTATTTTATAGTGCATTTATATCAACATATTCTAAAGAATCAAGTGTATCAGTGAAATTAGAAATGAATCATTCCATTCTGAAAACATGGGAAACTGGATATAATATTATCTGGATGAACAGTCCCTATGCATTTTAAGTTTCATGATTTAGATAATATTATAAAATATAAAAAAATTATGTTTATATTTGCAATTAATATAATATATAAAGAATATCAAATAATGATTACTGTTCAATACATTTTAAATATTATTCAAAAATACTGTACAAGTGAGTGTACAAATATAAGAGTTTAATTTCTTCGGATGTCATGAAATTCCAAAATTTAAAGTTAAATGTATCACATGATATTATTATAATGAGTCTAAAATAGATGCATAGGTTTGATGTTTTTTTTCTAGTTCCAAATTCACCCCTTCAGCATTTGCAAAGGAGCATATTCTTTCTGAAATCTTATTCTCTCCAACACTTGCATTATCACTCCTAGTACATAGCGATATAATGGGTACTGAATCTGAAAAAAGAAATTATTATAGAAGTAAATAAAAAAAAATAAAGATCAATAAGGAGCAAAGAGTGTTGTGTGTAATGGTCTAATGTTTACTTTTACATTCCATTAATAAATATGATGTTCTATGGAGATCTCATTTCTAAAGTATCAATCACAACTATTGGTATCTTTTTTGCTAAAACAATTTTTAAGGAATCATCGTGTTTATAACACTGACTGATTTGACATAATATGGCTCTTTATATATAGTATAGCAGGCAGTGACATTAGTAAAAGGGAGATAATCACTTGGTTAATTTTAAGATCGTTTATCATTTTTAAAAATGAATAACATTAACATGGTATTGACAATTTAATAGCATGATTGTTGTAATAAAGTTTTTGTATTGTCTAAACAGTTGCTTAATATATACTAGCACTTGTAAAAAATGGACAACTGTTTCACTATAATTATGGTCCACTGAAAAATGGCAACTGTGGAATTTTGCTTAGAAGAGTAATAACTTTATAACACTCTTAAAAGAAAAACATAGTAAAATTAACTGATAGTACCAAGAGTACTATAAAAGGTGCATATCAGTGCTAAAAAAAATTTGATAGCCTGATACCCTTCAAATTTCAGATCAAATCATTGTTGTATTACAAGCAAGGTGCCCTTTGGACTTGTCAAAAAAAAAAAAATATCTAATGTTTGAGAGAAACTTTGATCATGTTGATAATATGCATTAAAGTATTCTCAAGATGAAGACTAGTTAATTATTGATATTAATCCACATGTATACCCTTAATCTTATGAAGTTCTCTATGTCTATTCAAAGCTCTAAACTTTGTGTACCACACAAAGCAAATAAACCTTGAATCAGGAACAGATTGCCTGGGTTACCATAACAATAGCTATTGCTCACATGATTTCAACATACATGTACCTGTGATTTTAGGATTCCATTTTGGATATGTACATACCAGAAACCAACCACAAACAGACTAGTGGGTACTGGGACTGTCCCATCAATTTTTGCATCTGGTGCAATGAAGCATGGCCACATAATGGGATTTAAGGCTACTGTGTACACAGGACAAGCTGTTAATTGGTTACTTGATTGTTGGGATTTGGTAAGAGTTCAAATGCAGGAAGTTTTCTGAGGTATTATAAGTAATAAATGGATCAAATTCGGTCTTGTTAGCTCTTGTCTTGAATTTAAAAAATTGGTTGACCTTTGGCATCATTGAAATTGGCAAAAATGCTTGCACTGAGTATTTTGATTTTTTTTTTACTGGTAATGTTTAATTACTTTTGTGTTGTTCCAGGTGCTTGAAGTTAAGTGAAATGAATAATAATTCAGCTGTCCTGTACACATGCTTACTCGTGTAATGAAATACTGGTTAAATAAATTAAGTGATACCTATGGCAGCATTAAAAGTACAAACAGAAACTTATAAATCAAGACATGACTTTAATACAAATAAGTATAAACACTGTTTATATACTCAGAGTAAGAAGGACATTGTAAATGGAATTAGACAATGGCTGAACTCTGAACCTGGGAAAAATACATAATTTGTTTTGTTCCAAATAATCACACACATCAATTTAGTATGATTTTGTTTCTAATTTTATGCATCTGAAAATTGGAATCAGGCTTATGGAGTCGGAATTAGGGCTTGTGACATTCTTTATGTCACCAGGCCTATGTCTCTGTCTAATAAAATGTTTATTTGAGCCCATGTTTAATAGTCCTATGAGTACTAGCACAGTATGGATGACTTCATTGATTATTGATGAAAGTGTCTCAATAAATTAAACTTTGGTCAATGAAAAGTTAATATGCAACTTTCCCTTATTATACATATTCTGATCATCATCTTTGACTTCTTTTTAAAAAAAAATATGTTGAAGTCTTTTTTTTTAAAAAAATATTTAAAAAATTAACACACATGTGTTGGGTACTATTTGCAATCATTGAGTTATGATATAAGAAATGTAGTGAACATTTTGAGTCTGAAATCAGTGACTAAGCAATAAACAATTGTAAGTTACACTAGTACATGATGGATGCTAACTTGTTTCAGACTCAGGTTAACTGTCATGCTGGCAAAATGTACAAAAAGCTTAGGAGTAAAGGAAATGATTTCAAAATAAAATGAAATTATACTCTAATACTTAATGCTATGACACTGTTGTCAATACAAGTCATATGCCTTCGGAGGGAGCCAGGTCTGATGTATTTTTCCATATTCAAATATTAGTGTAAAAACAGGTATGGATACACAAACAAATAAGATTAGTTATTTAATGAATATAAATACCTGTACCTTTTCACATATAAAACAAATGTGATACTATGAATGTAAAATATTTTTTTATTTTTATTGGCATTAAATAATATTACCACATAATAATTTTATGTTAAGTCTTCTGTATACAGATATGCATGGAGTCTACACATTTGCAGCCTTCCATCCAATCTGTTCTAACACAAACTGCTGGCTTTTTTGCCAAAGACTAATTTTGGAGACTTTATTCTATTCAGTCTCTACTTTCCTGAAAATTAAAGGAAGGATATATTATATATTATATTTTTAACAAACAACGGACATATGACAGGCACAATTTAATAATGAAAAACATTAACAATTTTCTAATGTTACAAAGACTTGCTCTGCTTATTACAGTAATGAATGGGTCAACCAGAAGCTTTAAAGCAAAGCTGACAAAGTTATATTGCTGTAAATATTAATTTTTCTGCTCTCTTAAAGAATAGATATGCATTTATAGTTTATGTTTTATATTTTATCAACATATCTTTGTTGATGGATTGCTGAAACGTGCAAATTTTATGGTACAAACCTTAATGTATGAAATAAAACTCATTGAGTTTGCTGAGAATGCAGTACATATCATATAATTATTATCAAAGGTTGCCAATACACACATATATATATATATATATATATATATATATATATATATATATATATATATATATATATATATATATATATATATATATATATATATATATATTTCGTATAAGCATCAATTAAGGCTTTAAAATAATGTTAATGGGTGGTAGGTCCATGACCTGTGACACTCTGAGGGAGCCAGGTCTGACATGTATATAAACCAGTCAGAGTTGCTTAGATGTTAACATCAAATGCAATACAAAAGCATAGTTTTACGTATGGGATTTATGAAATTAGTTGTTAGTTTGAAACAATAAAGAATTTATGTTCTTTACTGATTTAAATAAAACATCAAGAAGTCTTAAATGGTCTTTGTTTGCACTGTGACAAGATTCAAGATTAACATAACTTTCGTCGAAATCAATCTGTATTTTCGCTAAAGCAATGAACTTTGAAAGGGTTAACACATCCTGATCATATTTGACACATGGACAGTTTGTTTTCAAGTGTTATTTAAATGTGTGAATATGGTGTTCATGATATTCTGCATTCTTTTTTTTGACATATTGTTTATTGCTGGTCCATTATTTTCAAAGATTTGCAAAGTCGTTAACGACAGAGTAAAGTCAAGGATTTTCAGTCAAGTCAGACAAAATGGCCAGGACAAAGCAGACATTGTACTGGATTTTCGTGTAAGGGAACTTTTTGTTTGTGTATTCATAATTTTGTTGTTTTTTATCTTGTATTAAAAAAACTTGAAATATTTGAGGTGAAAATTGATTTCACCAAAAATTACATTTTTCTCGAAAACTATGAATTGACTTAATTTTATGAACTTTTGTTTAACACTATTCATAGAATTAATATTGACATTTAATTTAAAGTTGAGTTTGAGGGTGCATGATCAGCTCGATTTCCAAGGAAATAGAAAAAGAAACCTGTGGAAAATAAACAGTGGTTTGGAAGCTGTAATCAAGAATTCAAAAATAGAGTTATAGTGGAGTGCGACCCACAGAGCCAAAAGATGGCCCAAGCGGAACTGGATGAAGGGAACCAGTATTGCTCCAAATTGAAGAATTTCTTCCAAATCCAGGCAGAGGGAAAAGAATTGTTTGTTTACCATCCAACATGGTGTCAAGAGATCGATTTCGGGGAAATCGAAAATTGCCCAAGGCAAGCAGAAGTATTGGCAACCGTTAAAACGCAAGGTTATCCAATAGAGAAAATCTACGTATTACAAAATGGAGGGAGAAATAGATTTATTTTATACCCCAAGGACCAATGAATCCCCTAATAAAAACAGACTTCATTGAGATCAATGAAATAAAGGCAAAAGTGGGGACACCCAAACCAATTGCACGAGAAATAGAGGGAAGAAAGGTTGATATCTTCGTGACAGGCCTCTCCCTAGAAATAAATAACGAAATGCTCATAAAGAAAATACAAAGGAAAATGAAAGTAAGCGTGCTCTCTGAAAGAATTGCCACAGTGTGGGGTTTCCCAACTGTAAAAACATGAGTGAGGCTAATTAATGTAAGGAGAGAAGACGCTAAAATGATACCAACCTTTTTCTACTTAATGGATATCCTCCCTAAAACGTGGTATAGGGGTTGCGAAATGGACAGAGTGTTCCCCAAGATGCAAACAAATATGTCACCTGGCAAGGGATTGCCCCAACCCCAACCCCTAGCCAAATCAGACACTACTACCTGGCTTTTATAGACCCCACCAAAGCATTCGATCTGGTCAGCAGAGATGGACTCTTCAAAATCCTGACGAAGATTGGATGCCCTCCAAAGCTGTTAAACATGGTCCAGTCCTTCCATGACGACATGAAAGGCATAGTGCAGAATGATGGCTCATCGTCCGACCCATTCAACATCCACAGCGGAGTGAAACAAGGCTTTGTTCTTGACCCCGCTCTCTTCTTCGCAGTCCTGCTTAAGTACGCCTTCAGGACGTCCACAGAAGGGATCTACCTGCACACGCGTTCAGACGGCAGACTGTTCATCCTGGCACGACTGAAGTCAATGAGCAAAGCAAGGAAAGCAACCATTGGGGGCATGCTCTTTGCAGATGCTGCTGCTATAGTCACTCACACAGAAGATGAAATACAGCACCTGATGGACCGCTTTGCTAAAGCATGCGATGAATTCGGGTTGACCATCAGCCTAAAAAAAATCAACGTGATGGCTCAGGACGCGGACCCTCCCAGCATCATCATCTACAACTACAAACTAGAAGTAGTCAGTGAGTTCACTTACCTTGGCTCTACCATCAACAACAACCTATCACTCGACGTCGAGCTCAACAAGCGGATTGGAAAGGCGTTAACAACTCTCTCTAGATTGTCGCAGAGAGTGTGGAACACCAGCATGCTGACACTGAACACTAAGATCTCCGTGTACCGTGCCTAAGTGCTTAGCAGTTTTCTGTACACCAGCGAAACTTGGACTCTGTATGCCTCTCAGGAGAAAAGACTGAGTGCATTTAACAGGCGTTGTCTCCGTCGCATACACGGGATCACCTGGAGCGATCGTGTGACAAACAACGAGGTGCTTGAACATGCCAAAATTCTCAGCATGGTCACCCTCCTCCGCCAACGTCGCATCAGTTGACTGGGCCATATGCGTCGAATGGATGACGGACGGATCCCAAAGACCTTCTCTACTTTAAGCTTGCTTATGGCAGTAGATCAATCGGACGGCCACATCTCCGCTTTAAGGATGTCTGCAAGCACGACATGAAAGCTCCTGGGATCGATGTCAACACCTGGGAAGAGCTTGCCCTCGACAAGTCCAGCTGTGGCCTGAAAACCAGCGAGGAAAAGTTACGACAGCTCGCTGATGAGAAAGGATCTCAAAGGACGAGGATGCTGTTCAACCCAGACCTGACTCAACCTTTAAGTGCAGCAACTGCAGCAAGAATTGCCACTCCTGTGTGGGGCTCCATAGCCACAGAATATGCTGCACAACTACAAACTGTGACACCTCTTTTGGGCGCATTTCCATCGTCTCTCGAGACAAACGGAAGCCAACAACAACTACTAGCCCTGCAAACTAAATTATGATCACATCTGACAAACAAATACAAGCCCAGGTGATGGATAAACACAACTTGAAGCGAGCAATAAACTCTTTCCTTACACTTTCTGACAGGAAACAAATATACAATGGTTATTTTGTTACAAAGCAAACAACCCCGAAAACTGACTTTGGAATCTTTTAAGTGTGACGAATTTTTTTTATATGAATTTGCCCGACATATGGAAGCCAAGTTTGGTTTCTTTGGATTATTGTAAGTGTGTCAATTTTTTTCTTAATAAAGTCGGTCGACATAGAGAAGCCAGCATTGATTTTTTTTAAAAAACTGTATTAACGGGAATTTTCAAAATAAATTAAAATAATTAGACAGTTATGAAAGCGACACAATCTAGTGAGTCGCGCATGCATATCGATATAAGGCTGAACAGTAAATTAGTTTTCAGCAGTTTCATCTAGACGGTCCCTTTCCAGTGTTTATGATTTATTTTTGACTGCAAGAAGCATGCACTTCGTCTTGTGGGATAAATGTACGTCCTTTCCGGCTGGCGTCCTCTACGCGTGGGAATTCGTAGCTAAGGGGTAACAAAGTCATTGTATACGTCTTTTTAGAATAATAAAATTATTATTTCTCCTTTACACTTGATAATTTTTTTGCTCTATTTGTGCGAGTAAAACCTCTTTTAATTATGTAATGCAAATCTGATGTAAACAGAAAAATGCTGGATTGGGCCATTGATCTTTAACTCAAACGTTTGTAAAAAAAAATACCTAATCTTAATTACCAACAGTACAATTCAAAAACTGCAACTTCAAACAATACAGAACTCCGTGGCTTCTTTATATCTCTCATCTTTACGATATCCTTAAAAAAATTACATAAGCATTAATGATAGCAATATTTTCTCTACCATTGCCATGTCACAGGTGCTCGAAGCGAGCTTGATGTTAATTAAAACAATAATCTGAAGGAAAAAATCATAGTGACTAACATGCCTCATAATACCGACATGACCCGTTCTAACATGGGACTCTACCATACTTTATTAAAAAAGCAATAGAATGATACAGAGGGTCCTGTGTGGCCTAGTAACGAGAGCGGCAGGCTCGGATGCAGGTGATCGTAGGTTTGAACACCGGCAGAGTTGAAACCAAGACATAAAAATAGCACTAACAACTGCCACGCTTGGCACTCAGCATTAACGAGTTTGTGTTAGGACTGTTCAGCCTGGTGTCAGGATTACGTGACAAGGTGAGCCATGATTATACATGTCTGCGGCATGAATCACTAGTAATGGCCATACTATAACCTGTCAAGTTGCAGACATCTTAACGATATTACTGAAAACATTTTAAAACTACGTTAAATTCTTTTTCTGCAACACAAAATTCTGTCAATATTTTTTGTTTTACCTGATATAATATGATTCATATGCATCATTATAGAAAACTTCGACATGAAGGTCTCCATTTTGTACAAGATATAAAGCTTGCTAAACGAAATAGGTCCGTCTAAGCCAGTATGATCTATTGTGCTTGCTTGGTGAGCTATTTTATAGCATAGCAGCATAGTAGGCTATTTATCACAGAGCACTGGCACAGCAACATACACAGTAGCGGCGTTTAGTACAGATTACCTACACATAAACATATCAGGCTATTTAGTACCGACTACTGGCACAGCAACATATATTGCTTAGCACAGAGTACTGGCACAACAACATATGCAATTTAGTACCCAGTACTAGGACATCAGTGGTTATTTAGCACAAAGTACTAGCATAGCAACATGCTGTTTAGCGCAGAGTACTTGCATAGTGACATAGTAGGCTATTTAGTATTGATTACTGGCACATCAACATATTAAATTTAGTACAGAGTACTGACACAGCAACATTGGCTATTTACTACAGTTGACTGGCAAAGGAATACGGTAGCCAATTCAGTACAGAATTCTTGCACTGCAAAGTAAAGCAAAACTGTAGACTACTGGCTCAACAACATGTTTTTTAGTACAGTTTAATGACACAATAACACAGGTTATATTGTACATAGTAATATAGTACAGAGTACAGGTATAACAATATACAACAACTTTTTAGTACAAAGTACAATCAGATAGTAGCTGCTTAGTAGTAAAATGCTTTGCATAACATCTACATATTTAAAATCATATTTTCCAATCTACATCATATTAATAATGTAAAGTAACTCTTGCTCATAAGCCCCCACCCTTTCGCAACCACCAGGTGACGCCAGTTTTTAAGTTGTGCGTAAAAAGTGGTGAAGAAGAAAGGAAGGAGGGTGGATAAATAAAATTCAAGGCCCTTCCAAAACTAGGATTACCTAATCGTCCTGAGGGAAAATTGTGATCTAGTGATAGTGAAATTGTTAGAGACGATGGCCCACAAGTACGCTGACTATCGGCAACGTGGTTGGGACGTTCCGGTGGCTTAGTGGTAAGAAAGTCTGCCGCGGAAGCGGGTTGTGGTGGGTTCGAACCTCGGCCAATTCATGCCAAAGACTTTAAAAATGGTACTAACAGCTGCCACGCTTGACCCTCAGCAATAACAAGTTCTTATAGGGACTGGTGGATCTGGTGTCAGGATAATGCGACTGGGTGGGAAATCAAGCTACATATCTGCTGTATGATGCCCCAGTGCTAGACATCACTTTAAACTGTCACACTGCAGACATCGTAGCGATATGACTCAAAAATTGTTAAAGCTACGTTAGAACTCTATATCACACACACACACACACACACACACACACACACACACACACACACACACACGCATTGTAGATTGATGGATATATTTTCCATTGAAATCTCCATTGTAAAAAGAATATCTTGCAGAAAGAGTGGCAGATTAGATGGATTTATTACTAATATCAACATAAATCTATTAATCCATTCCTCAGTTTGAGACAGATTGACAACGAAGACATGTCCAGTTTTGGAACTAATGAATCCTGTAATGGACCAGTGCATGCATACTTACAGACTCCAAGTCCATGCACTGGAATTACGCCCATTCAGCTGCCCATAAATGAGGAAATATTTCCCGTCCCGGCAAAAAAATAAATAAATAAACAAATAGAATAAGCACAATTTGCCGTGAAGTTAGTAATTGTATTTTCATCTGCTGTATATTGATATAACCATACAGATCAAGTTTCCTCCATTTTTGTTGGTGTCACCAAAGCTTCTGAAAGTTGTGATTTAGGTGATGTATCTCGGTCGCATCACCCCAATAATGCCCAAGGAGATGTTGATTTAAGGTGTAGATTTAAAACATCCCCCTCCTTTCAATTTTTTTCCTTGTCCTCTTCTTTGGCTGCTTTTTTGTAACACAGCTGTCTTACGCATGCTGCATGTTAGAGATGCGTATCTTGTGCAACCAAGGCACATGTCATGGTTGTCTTCACTGGTTTTAAATTATTGCATTTCATGCATTTGGTTGCCATTTCAAACTGTAGTCATAACAATTAAAGACAAATAAAACAAATAGCATATAAATCAAGTCAGCACGTAAATAACATGGAAATACACACCAATTACTAATATATGCTCTTAAAATAACTAAACTAAAAGAGGGAAGACTAATCAAGTTTAAACCGGCAGCTTTCTATCCAGGGCTTAGCTTACGATGTACCGAAAAAAAAGAAGAAAGTAAATCAAAATCATGATAATTATATTGTGACAATCACATGAAACCGCTAACACACACACACACACACACACACACACACACACACACACACACACACAATGTGAACAGACTTGCACGATCATTCAAAACCTTTTCTAGATTTCCTGTTGAATCCCTCATCAAGATCCATTATATCTGTATAATGAATGTTGTATGAGATCATGCAGAAATAATTATAATTAGGTAATACATTTATACATAATATGCTTATAGATCAAACCATACTATTCCTTGCTGTCGGTCCTTCACACATCAGTTTTCTAGTACGGTAAAAGTAAGTATTAGTATATATTAATGTGGCATACAAATGATAAATTAGATTCAGAGAATTTTTTGTGCCGTGAAATACAGGGTAACTTGCCTGTATTGCACGTAATTTCTTGAGTACCCTGCTAATAAATAGCGGGACTGCCATATGTCAGCACATGATAGGCTTTACATGGCAGCCAGCATATTTAGTAGGGGAAACCATGAGATAACCCTGGGGAGATTCGCCAACTCAAACACGTTGGCTGAGACTGATACTTGAATCTACGCAGACAGGCATGATGTGTCAATATTCTTAGACCGATTGTTCCCTTGAGTCCACGTTTACTACCTGATATTGAACTACACTATATTGCCATGCAATACGATATCTTAAAATAAAAGGTACAACAAAGTAAAGTAATTATTTTAGTGCTTAGCATAGTATATAAAGTTTAGAAAATGTATAACGGAGGAAAACTAAATAAGCTTAATATCCAACGAGACCGATTATATCTGAAATTATATCATAAATGATTATATAAGTCCGATCCCTATATATATATATATATATATATATATATATATATATATATATATATATATATATATATATATATATATATATATATATAAGCAGTTAGTGAGATCAGTAAAGCTCTTTCATTTATTACCAACTGGGGGTGTTATCATATCTATACACCGTCACTTAAATCTGACTTGCGAGCAAAGCAAATCAGATTTTGAGTCGTTGATAAAATAATTTTATGGATTTTATCATAAGAAGCTATCGAGGAAGAGGAGAGACTTTAAAGCTGTTGAAGAGCCGTTACAAACCTTCAAACACCTGGATTCCACTTGGGTTTTAGGCTGTCCTTAAGTTTGATTCGAAACACAGCGTATGATAAGTGAGATAATGACAATCAAATACTTTCTACTTCACACACAGCTATGACCCTTCGCACTATTTTGAGAGCATGAAAAGAAACACTGCACCGATGATTAATACATGCTATATGTAGTTAGTGAAATTGATATACAAACATTTGATTAAGCTGACCAAGGTGGGCAAGGCAGTGGCAATTGAGACTGACCTGTACTAGTATTTACGTTCCCGATGGAACCATCAGGGAATATTTTAAAGCTATGATCGTGTGAAATCTGCTGAACTAGAATGATTATATTGGTGTATTGATACAATTGCCACTTCATATAATTAATTTATGTACATTTTATATTCATTAACTTGCAATTTCATGATTTGTATTTGCGTTACATTCACACCGAAATATACAAATACACAGTCTGAGTACGCATTTTGTTTTATTTTCAAGCAAAAGACGAAAACTGCACAGTAGTTGCCCGAAATCGCTGAACTTGATATTTTCGTTTTACACAGTATTCACAGTATGTTCCTATTTAGTTTCTAGTCCTTTTCATTCAAAGAAGAGCGACAAACTGCATTTACAGACACATTCTGCATTATAGCTAAAATGTGATCTCAACTGACCAATACTATCTGAGTCGTTATTATAATTTTTGATTTTTTTTTCGCTGGTCAATGTTTTTTGGTAGCTCAGACCATTACAATGTTTGCAGACATTTGTTCCAGCGCAGTCACTTATTGTGAAAATATTGTTTATAAACTTTCTCTGCTTTTAAAATCTTCATCTATCATGGATGACACAAGCCATCATTTGTCTAATATTGAATCGACACTGTCAGGTTTATGTTCGTCGTCTTGATTTGATGTTATGTTTTCTTGAGAAAATTTTCTGTTTATTTGTTATGCATTATCTTCCTTTACTGTCTACTTTTAAATATGCTTATGTTCATAATTGCCAGAAACAAAAACAGTAATCGCAAGAGCAAATATACTGCTGCCGCTGTTACTACTACTACTACTACTACTACTACTACTACTAGCAGTAGTGGTAGTAGTATTCTAGAGTTCAGAAATGCAATATTATTATTAATATTATTATTTGCATATGAGCTAGCTCATACATCATTCGTTATATTAATATATTGTTGAAATAGTGCAGTAATATTGATTATGGTGCTGTCGTAGAACAAAGAAAAGAGTGAAATGAAGAGTACCTTTAATGCGACTCAAAATCATTCAATGTGGTCTGTGCTAAACCCAATGTCATGATATTATTTATTTCTTATATGTGGCAGACGCAATAGTGACACTGTAATTAGAAAGAAAAAGTAACGTGCATGCTATAAATGGAGTGAATACATTTAGCTTTCGTAACGTCTAAAACATGACCCAAATTGTATTGGTAACTAAAGCAAGATTGGTATTGATTCAGAAATGGATGCAAATTATGTGACCATTATGGATTGATATCAGACAAGCTACTGAAAATGTTATATAGAGTGAAGGCACCAATGTTTTCGACCCTTTTGTACACTTTTAAACGTGATCCATGAAATAAATATATACTAAGCGATTTATATGAAATGCCTTCACTTAATGCATAACGTTGACCCATATCTGTATTGATTTTGCATCAGGTACCATGTTCCTATTTCCGACTTGAGTATTGTCAAATATCGTTTCGCCATACTTCTTATATCTGATGTTTCATTAAAGCAGAATTTGGTAGCATCTATCGTAACCACACTGGTCACTGTAACAAATAAAGAGCCAAAGAACAGGAGCATTTTTCTGATTTTCCTGATGCTGATTCTGCCGAGCGTGTGATTCTTTCTTTGATAAACGCAACTTAATACATCTTAATGTTCTCTATTCGAATCGTTTATATATATATATATATATATATATATATATATATATATATATATATATATATATATATATATATATATATATATATATATATATATATACATATATATATATATATATATATATATATATATATATATATATATATATATATATATATATATATATATATATATATATATATATATATATATACACTGTTTAATACATGACCTAAGGCATCTGATGCGTAAATGACACGAATACAACTGAAGCGGTATCTAAAGCAATTCAGAGCTGTTGACCCCGGTGAACACTGGAAGAACATGAGATTTCAATCCTTTTTCCGGGTTGAAACATTTAA
>JAEAOA010001616.1:1055000-1073853 GCA_016746295.1 Potamilus streckersoni
GTATGTATGTATGTATGTATGTATGTATGTATGTATGTATGTATATATATATATATATATATATATATATATATATATATATATATATATATATATAAAACTTTTATGTATACATAAATTTATTAATATTTTATTATGTATAAACAAAGTTGAGAAAAATACTAAATAAATCTATATAAAAAAAGATAATAAAAAATAATTAAATTAAAAAGAATAATATAGACTAATGTCCATTGGCTTATCTGAACTCAGATTATGTAATACATTATGGTGTGCATAATACATATTATCATAAATAAATACTTATAAATAATTAAGTAAAATTGTATAATATATTCAAAATTACTTTTTAAGATATCAGTTTATACTTTCACCAATTAAGGTACTCAGTAAATTAAAATGACATGAAAATATTCTTAACTAATTTTAAACAGGGGACATACTTAAAAAAAAATGATTTTTGCTTGGCGTATATTGTTTTGGAATTTAGACCTTTTGGATAAACCGTATTAAGACGGTGAATCTGAATCCAAGAGTTTTCCTTTAGTAGAAGTACCAACCCAGAATCAGCTGTAACAATAATTTGAAAAGAAAAATGTTGCAAAGTATGGGAACTTTTGTCAAAATGTGTTGCAACATGAGTTGAAAATGATTGGTCGGTATAATTTTGTTTCTACGGATAAATGTTGGTTCATGCGTTTAGGTATTAGTTGACTGTTTTGTCCAATATACTAGATGCTGCATTGTTTTTTGCATTTGATCAAATAAATAACATTTGATGTTGCACAATTAGTATCACAACGCATATTAAAGTTTTTTCGCATTATTACTATTAAAATAAGTAGTTTCATTAATAAAAGAACAATGCGAACTTCTAAGTCTGTTACATATAGATGATCACCCATTTTTATGTAATGTTTATATCTCTTCTAATTTATAATTAGTTAGGAAAACTTTAAGAGTTTTAGTCCTTTTACAAACAAATATGAATTTGCTTCGTGTTGCCAACATAGGTATTATCGGTGTAAACTGCGCCTAAACCACTCCGGCATAGATCTGATGGAACTGGAAGTTTTAGCATTGATGATTGGTCTGGCTGGAATGATTAATATGTTGTTGAAATTTATTTTGAGATGGTTAACATTGTCTCTGATGTACGTGGTTAGGTCGTCGATTGATAACTAATTATGTTATGCTGTACTCAAGGACTTTAAAGAAGTGCTTCAAACATCATCTGGTGGCAAATTCTCCACAACTGATTTTGTACCCACAGTTGATAACCATTGGCAATCAAACTAAAGCGAAAATAAACCTTTCATGTAAGACAATACGATAATAGATCATCAAGTCAACCTTACGAGATCGAGACAAAAACACCGACCTGATTTTTTTTGACTCAACGACGCGTACAAAAGCATAACATGATACGTGACAAACGTAACGTATTTATAATATTTTTTGTGGTATTGACGAGCATGGACTTGCAAATATTAACTTAACCTGATATTCAGCCGACCATCCGTGGAGAGAGCTTTATGCGGTGTTTCTTAAGTTAACCAAGAAATTCATAGACTTCTCACTAATGATTTAACGTGTGGACCCCCGCAAGCAAAACGTCCAGCCGAAAACAACAGGTTAAAATTATGACAGGCATATACAATTTCAGCAAAGATCTGTTTTCTGCTATTTATGGCGATGATGATACTGAGCATAGCAACAGTAACTTAAAACAATTTTCCCCTTAAATGATCTTTGCCGAACTTTAATAGTTGCGTATGTTACAAGTTAAGTCAATTGCTATTGTAACATTTAATATTTGTGGAAAATTTCATTTACTACAATCATATGTTGCATTGACGTATGCTGTGGGCTCCATAGTATCAAACATTTCAAAAGGGAAAATATTAGTTAAAGGCACACTTGTTACAAGCTGAATCTGGGGAGCATACCAAGAGATATCCAATAGACATGAACATTCAAAATTAAAAACAGCGAGAAATTATATAGTCTTATATTGGTGACGGATTCTTGTAGATGAGCCACGCATTCCTAAGTTGAGCTGTTATCTTGTCAGTGAAGAATTTTCAAATGTAATAAATAGAATTCTAGAGAGACATAGAACATGCTTTGCGCTTGGCTTGAGAATGATTGTAATATTGTTTGGCTTACATTTTGCATTATAGGAAACATTACTTCTGTTCCTGCTAGCCGATTGTTAAAGAACAAGACTCAGTCTATTTCCTTTATGCAACCTTGTCTGTAAAGCTATTTTTACTATCTCAGCAGACCGTCATAGCATCATCATCTTCCCAACCATCGACATTACAGTAACAACTAAGATATTGATACATTGAAACCTCCTGATGCATTTTCCTGACCTAGTGTACAGTTTGTAGATTGGGTGGATTTTCGAAGTGAGATTGTATGGAGTTTCCATATTTACCGGTCCATTTGTTTCGTATACATCCATTGTTTTGAGGCCGCAGTTCGTTTTATAGTTATGTCAGTCGTGCTGATGTGTTTTGATTTGTACGTAATGAACATAAATATAAAGAAGTTCTTGATATTCCTCTCTATAAAGAATAACATAGTACACAAATGACGTAGTACACAAAATATTTACATGTTATTATTTTTAAAAGCAATATGATTTGGGATGTACGAGGGTAATTAATAACCGTCACACTAAACAGTCTAAACAAACGTTACCTGCAAACATGGACTGGGAACATATGATAAAGAGATTGTCCAAGGAAGACGTTAATAACGTTAAGATGGTTTTCCTATTTAAAGCAGATTATATATGTGGCCTAATATATTCTGTAAAACTAACAATACTTATATATGTCGATTTGAAGACATTATTTTAAAGCAAATAAATACTATATAATTTATAATGCTTTAAAAGGAAATACAAAAATAATTTCTCACATGTTTTCCACAGAGGGTACTAGAAAATATCCAAAGTTACGAAATCCTAATATTATGTGATAATTTCTTGTTTATACAAGAGAACTGTATTATTTTATACTTTTATTTTTAAAGTGTTTTGGAAAAATGGCATCATTCCTTTCAGATACAGAAACAAACTTGTGAATTGATATTTATGATCTATGCTTTGTTATAATATTCATAAATAGCACATGTCTGTATACGACTTATTCAAAACTGAAAACTTGAAATTATAAGAGACAATAATGACTCAAACCCTGTATTAGTCACCCTTCCTACCATAGTAAACCAAACTCATTCTGAAACTAATAATTTTCATGCGATTATTCTTTTGCTTTTAATTTCCTGGGTTTTGTTATCGTGGGGTGAGGGCTAAGTTTGTATCTTTGCTACTAATATATAAAAAAGCAATTAAGTGGAAAGACACGTAAATAATGTGTTTGTTCCTACTTTGCAGGAAATCTGGTTTGAAACACTCCGACTTATTCAGTTTAGAATTAGATGTTATTAAATATATGCATAAGGTGAATTATTACAGTCAAATTGTTATTAATCATGGATAATAATCACAATACCATATATGTAAAGTATTTTTCCATTTTTGTGTTTGTTCTTCGAAAGCAGGAGAAGCACTACAAATTCAAGAATATAGTGTGAAAATTAGACTAAAATCATTTTAAGGAATAATAGTAAAATAAAGAAAAATGTATCATCGATGTATTAAAGCATTACAGAATCTGTTCTAAACAATTAGTGTACAATTAGTTTGATGTCATTAATGTAACGTAAATTAAATCACACTCTATTTCCCTGGTGCAGTCTTGAGACATGCTTTTTTAAAATAGAACTTATGTGCACAGAGACGTAAATAATGCCTTTGTACCTATTTAGTCGAAAGTATAGTTAATAATACTCCGACTTGTCAGCTAAGTGTAAAATAGACAAAAGACAGGAGCGTAACATATAATTAGTCCAATTTCCTTTGTATTTGCACTATCATTGTGATTTTGTCCAAGATATCTTTCAATTTGCGTTATGGAGTTTCTATTTTCTTCTCTTCTATTGTTATGAGTGGACGTGGTATTCGTGGAATTGGTATCCGGGGAATAGATAGGTGTGGAATTGTTATACGTGTAATCGGTATGCGTACAAACGGTAACCGTGGAATCTGGATAGCCCATTTCTTTTTCATATCAATGGCATCGTCCATGAGCAATCTTAGAAGAAGAAACACAAAAAAAAATAAAAATCTATGAAAATCTCTTTCACTATGGTTGAAGATATTGAATTAATACATTGCTCGATTTGTTTTGCAACTACCTCCGCTACTAATTAGAATATTCCAGTTAATGCGATTTAAATAAATTGCTGGTTTTCAAAGTAATGTTTAAAAACTGAATCAAAATTCTTACAGACCTAACAGGAATTAATTAAAGTGACTGTCATTAAAATATATAACTTCTAAGATCTATAAACACCACACAATATTCTATATGCACATGTATAACAATCACAATCACATTCATCCAACCCTTCTGGCTCTCCCAATAATCATAGAGATACAGTAAGGACGAGCAAATCTAGTTTAGGATATTATTCAATACTTTGTGTAAACTTACCCACTGTCATCTGAATCCTCCTCTTCAATGGCTTCTAATCCACCTTTTGAACAGCTTCTTCAACGTCTTTGTTATCATACCAGCGGATTATATCTGAAAATAACAAAAAAAAATTATTTATATTCATTGTCATTAAGGTCAACTATTTCCGTTCTGGTGATATCAAAAATATCAAAATAGTAGGAGAATTTTCTGGCCTGAAAACGGTCCACAAAAGTACATTATTTGCAGTGAATAAGTGTAAGCAACGCAATATATACTCAAAGATGAATTGCAGTAAAGTGGTAGAATGGATATAATACATCCCTGAAAGACTAAACAATAAAACACATCGAAACTACTCTCACCTTTCTAGACCACGATTTTACACCAAAATTACATTTACTGCAAGGCTATGTGCGCATAAATTTCATACCGAGGCCCGTGACAGTGTTGATCCTGAATGTTATGTGCCGCAGAGATTGTGAATCTATACTTAACCATTACCTCAAAACTTCGAATGTTGCTAAGTATACAAACCCTTGAAGTTAACTATGTATCCTTTGTATACGTGTCAGCTTTTTTGATGTCATAAATATGTAATATAATTGCTGAACATTTGATTGCAAACAGAAATAGTAACAGACCCAGTTGACTAGCTATCGTAATAATTGAAAGTTTTATTAGCCCCTTCATTGCCCCTGTAAGGTCATTTGGTTGTCTTTCCATTTGTTTACCAACTTAATGTTTCAAAGACACTTTGGCAATATGGAAACCAATGAGGAATGAAAATAGTACAAAGGTCAATAGAATTGTCAAGATATATCAGTTTAAAAGACATACTGTGAATTCACCACTTATAGCGTGGTATGAGTATAGTAGTAAGGGAAAAGGCTAATTTCAGCCCAACGACTCCTATCCCACAGATAAGCTCTGTCATACAGAGGTGACGAATTTGTTTGAACAGAGCATGCGTGGAATGTTCACGAATTATTCTAAATAAGGCAAGACAGATGGGTTTTATTATCAGTCTACAACATTTTCATCAGATAACGTGTGCCGTGCAGGGTGAAAATTAAACTGCGCATTAGAACGTGGCGATTTCAGTTAACAAGACGGAAACTAAACTACACATTAGAATGAAAATGATAAAAGTAAGTGATATTATATCTCTTGATTATATCAAGGAGTTTAGATAAAACTATACGTTACTCATATTTGTTTGATATTTTTTTCATACTTTCTAACCCTCATTGTTAGAATGTCTGTTAACATATTGTCAATAATACGAAATTCACGTAATAAATCATCCATATTATATTTGACTCCTCGCATGTAAGACCTGATCTGATCAAGTAGTTTCTTGTAAGTTACTGGATATGATTAACAAAAAAGGATTTAATGATACCCCACTTGAAATTATACCAGAACTGGTCATTAACAAGGGTAGTTATGATATTACTCGAAGGATCTTGTTGTAAGAATTGTAACATTTTTTAACACACCAAAGTTTATTTTATGATAATATTTGTAGTATTGTACTAATGCGTCCACATCCTGTACTGGAATATCTTTTGAAATATGATTGAAATCAACCATACTTCTTTTCATTATAATATTTGTTTACATAATCCCCGGCGGTCGTTGTATTAATAATTCAGCTACAAATTCCAAACACCAATGATAACCGACTTCGGTTATATTTGGAAATATAGTAGTAAGTTCAAGTGTAAATGTTTCTTCAATACCTTTTAATATTAATATGGATACAGTTCCAGAAGACGTATCCAAATTATGTAATGGAGATGTGGTTGAAATATTAAAAACTCCAATGCTAATCACTGTGAATCTATACACACCAGTAATTTCTGCAGTGTGTTTGATAGAATTATTATTTTGCTTTGCCCATGTACCAAACATAGAACCAACAGTATACACAATATTTTTGATCTGTTTGTGAGGAATTTTAATCAGGTCTGTTTTCTCAACAATACTAGGAATTCTACTTTTAATATCATTGAGTTCTGTGTTAATATTGAATTTTGTGTTAATACTAGCGAGTGTAATGTCAACATTTGATGGATTTCCAAAAAATTCGTTTTTATGTGGGTTTATGTTTCTACGAAAACTTAAAAACGTATTCACGTGACCAAGAAACTCAGTTTTGAGCGCTGTTATTTCATTATTGATTGGAACGTCCTGATCATCGACGTACTATTTGTTTACAGCGTCTCCATCTGTAGTTGAGTTTCCAAGATCTGTAATTTTATTTTTGTTCATACCAATATTCCCACTAAATAAATCACCAGCTTTTTTTTAACAAAATCATTCACTGACCTACCAGAATCTTGTATCTTACCTCGGTTATTAAAAGTCACGATATTATCAGCAAACGCATTAGGAATTTGTACAAGTACATCTGACAGTTTTACATTACTCGTCATTGACCGTCCTTCTTTGTTCTGGAAAACGACGACGTCATTTGGATCTACACTGGCAATATTTAATAGACTATTGATTTCATTTTTGAGCTGATCAAAAGTTGCATACCTTGATAAGTCACCTTGATAATCTTCTGTGGATAAATCTCCTGATAGTGTTCCAAATTTTGTATAGTAGCTCATTATTTACTGTCCTAGATAAAATTATCAACACTAGTTTAATATTATGCAAAATGGCAAAATCGTCGATATTAAACTTTGATACAGAGAGACTGGTGAAGCACAAACGTAACAATGAACTTCCTGATTGTCATCTTATTGTTGGGCGAACTGGATCGGGGAAAACAAATTTGCTTATGAACTTGCTTCTTGGTGATAATTTTAACTACGATACAGTTTATATTTACACAATCAATCCACAGCAAGATTAGTATGAGTTATTAAGCGAGTATAATGACAATCTTCGTGATGAACTTAAGGCTGGTGAAGATTTTTTTATAATTAGGTAGCCAGAAGATCTTATTCCAGCTAATCAATTTGATGCAGATGAACACAGTACAGTAGTTTTTGACGATATTCCGCTAAATAACAAAGAGATGGATAAAATAAGATCGTATTTCTCACTGTCACGTAATAAACAGTGTAATTCTGTTTATCTCGCTCAAGGATTTTATAATGTTGAAGATTTATTAGGCGAAATACGGGTTGTTTTATATTATTTCCAGGACTGGACAATGTTGACGTTAGAAATATTGCAAGCTAGCAATGCGGTGACGTGACAAAAGATAAGTTTATTTAACTTTACCGTAATGCTACAAAAGATAAATTCAACTTTTTCTTATTTGATAAACTTACACATGATCCAACTAAAATGTTTCGCTGTTGTATTGACATTTACTTACAGTAAGGTGTTTCAATTTTTGTCAAATTTATTATAATAATATTAATAATGGAGAAACGAGCAAGATACAGACAACACATAGAAGATCTAAAAAAACTTGCTCAATCTCAGGCATTACTTAAGCAAAAAGTACAACTGAAGTACTATTAGGTAAACAACCTGAAACCAAATCACTGTCAGAAGAAGAACTTAAACAACTGCAGGAAAAAGGTTTGGTTGGAATTGATAAAGAACAACAGGAAGCAGCTGCTGCAAAACTTGTTACTAGATCTGATGAAGAAAAAAGAAAACTAATTGGGGCACTTACAGCAAAGATAGCTTATCCTGTGGCTAGACAAACTGAAACAGATTGATTGATAAACAATCCGCTGAAACTTGAGCGAAGATTAGCAGAGTTAACAACGCAAGGAATAACAAATATTATAAAAAATGTATCAGGAGACATAAAAGATATCAAAGAGGAGCAACAAAGAGTTGGTGATGTTACTGTAAAGTTTATGGAAGTTGGAGATCAAAGACTTCATTTTATAAAAAGAGCAGATGATGTGATAAAAGGTAGTGAATATGATGATTTTTTAAAGAAAGAAAATATAATAGATATTAATAATATAAGCAGCTGGACTGATGCAGAATATCAAACATTAATCGATAGATTAGATACAATATTAAGAGACGGAGCTGCTGATAAAGATGAAATAAAAACGGTTACAGAAATTAATGATATGTATCCACTTTATGATAGGATGAGATATAGTGTCATTGCTTCCATGTTTAAAGAAACAGGAGAAAAAAATAGAGCAAAACCTTTTGTAGAAAACTCGTGTAGAAAAAAGTAGAGAAGTAAGAACAAGAACTGGTGTAAAAATATTTACTTCAACTACTGAAATGATAGGTAGATTAATGTTATTAATATCATCAAAAGAAGCTGAGATTGTTAGTGTTGAACTTGATATTGAAATCATCGACATACTTGATCATCTGAGATCGAGTTAATTATTAACATCTGACGAATATGAAACTTTACACCGCGACTTAATCGCGGCGACTTAACTTTGTAAAATGATATAATATAAAAGGAATGCAAACAACATTATTACTAAACTCTAGTGAGTCTGCGATAGATAGCGCAAATTTTCAGTAAATTATATTCCACCTATCCAACTAGATCCTGCAAAACAGTATGAGATTGGATTAATTTCTTGTACTTGCTGGAATGCTATGCCTAACTTGAAAACTGATGTTAACGATGAAATGCAGTTTCCTATGATTACAACATTTCCAATATCTACAACAAAAAAAAAATAAAAATTCCACAAGGAGCTGATAATATTACTGATCTAAACAGGACAATCAAAAAGCTTATCACAAAAGCTGGCGGTGTGGCTGATAATTTTGAATTGGCAGCAAATTATAACACATTGCGAGCCAGGATAACTTTGAAAAACATAGTAATCAGTCTTGAATCATGAGAAAGAAGTATTGCACAACTGTTAGAATTAACTGAAAATACTTACACTGCACTTGATGAGGCTCTTACGTATGACAGTGAACTGCCAGTAAATATAACAGAAGTAAATGCGATATTAGTAAATTGCTCTATTGCTTCTGGCTCTTATACATCAAAGGTAGCAAAGCTAAAACAATTTACAGTTTTTCACCTGAAGTTCCGCCAGATTCTCTCATGCAAATAACTCCAAGACATATTATCTATTATCCTTTAAACGTTGAAGATCCAATATCAAGTATAATAATGCAGTTGACAGATCAATTTGGAGAACAGTTACATGTTAATAATGAAGTTGTAAAAATTATGCAACATCAAATATAATGAAACAAAAAGATTTATAGAAGAAAAATAATAGGAGGATTTTTTGGAAATATTTTTACTAAAGTTATTGAAAATATTCCAGGTATAGCGCGTAAAGTTGCACCAATTGCTATTGACGCGGGTAAAGATTTTGCAACTGGAGCTGCATCTGCCGCTGGGAATGCGGTTGGACAAAAAATAGCTGATAAAATAAAAGGTGATCCACCGACTGCATCTGAAATAAAACAAGCTATCTCAGAAATCGCTCCAACAAAAGAAACTCAGCGAGCTATGATAATAACAACAAAAAAATTATTATCACCAAAGGGTGAGAAAATCATACAAAAATTGATATCTAAAGTAACAGTTCCGCAATAAAATTTTATATAATCTAATAAAATAAAATGTCTGTTTAAAATTATCTCGAGTTAACAGAAACGTATTACATCGACAACGATGTAACATAATTCGAGTATGTTGGGTATCTTGATGAGAATTCTAACGAAAATAAAGCTGGTATCAGAACATTTAACACCAGAGACGAAGACGTATTTCTACTGCCACATAGTTAGAAGTTCGTGGTCAGATTATGACAGTAGCCTATCCACCTGCTGTAATTGCAGTTGGAGCAGAAATAGCTCTTATAAATATCGGCTGGAGTTTATTCAAAAGTGCTAGATATCAACCGGCCAATCAAACTATAGAAGATATTTCAAGTCATCTACAAGTTGCAAGTACAATTTTAAATATTTCGTTTTCCGACGATTACTCTAGATCAACTGCAACCAACATGATGTGGTTTAAAGATACTGGACGGAGTATAGCTGAATAAACTGAAGTTTTAAAGAGAGGCGCTATAGTACATGGAGCTGATGCTGATGCAAATGCTGTAATTGTGAGAAATTTTCTCATTGCTAATGCTGCTGCTCTAGATATTGCCGCACCTGCTGCAGATGCTAATGCAAACGCCACAAGTTTCTCTTATAGCAGCTTTTAATAATCTAATTATAACACCACCAGCTGCAGATGCAAACGGTACTGCGATGTTAAATTTACTTCTTAACACACTTGACGTGAAAAAATCCACGCTATAACGAAGGTTTTGCTAGGCGAAGAAAACTTACAGCAGGATCACGTCAAATTACAATGATGCTTCCGCTAAGCATGATTTTCGGCTTTTGTCGCGATTATGATAAAGTATTCCGTGGAGTAAAACGGACGCTTATTTTAGATCGAACAGAATAAAACGACTGCTTGTTTAGATCTGGAGGGGTTGACGTACAGTTTATCATAAACAAACTTGGTTTGTGGATGCCGTGTAAAACACCATAAATTACTAAAATGTTAGAATTAAATAGTACGCTTGATAAGCATACAAATAAAATTTACTTTAAGCACCACAAGATATATCAGACAGGGGTTCCAAATACTACTGACTTCACGTGGAGGGTTACAACAATATCAAGCGAACAAATGCCGAGACATATATTTGTCGTATTTCACCAGCACGCCCGACGATGAAACCAACAACAAAATAATGCAATATTTGACCACGCTGATGTCAGACGAATATAGGCTAGATTAAATTCGAAGCAATATCCAGATCGAGCTATAGAGTGCAATTTTGCTGATGACGTTAATAAAAATATTTCTCGACCATACATGTACCTGCTTGACAAAATGCAAAAATATCAAGGTGTTGAAGATGCTACTCCGATATCAGCAGAGGAATTTCGTACACTTTATCATATATTTTATTTTAATGTTAGTAAACATAACGAGCGAATTGTAGACAGCACAGCTGATATTGAAATTACCTGGACACTTGGAGCGGTTCCAATAGCGCCGTTGCACGTAATCGCATTAGTGATTAGTGATAGATTTATCAGGGTAGATTCTATTGGAGGTAAAATGACAGTTCAAGTTTAATCTATAGTTGTTATATAAAATGGCAAAATATATTGTAAAAGAAGTATATTTGACCGATGGCCAAGTTAAAAAATTAGTAGCTGCTATTGCAAAGCGAGAACAGGTATCATTAAAAATCAACCCTAATATTTCTGATGGTGTTTTAACAAAATTAATGCTAACAAAAAATCAAGTAAAGAAGTATGATCGTAAAAAAACTTGTTTTAAATTTAAGTGCTCCACAGATAACAGCGCTGGCAAACGACATTTTCGTTAAAGGTGGTTTTCTTGGTCCGGCATTATCAGTATTAGCTAGTACAATAATACCTAAAGTTTTGCCGGTGTTGGGAACATTAGGACTAGCAGCAATGTCAGGAGCAGTCTCAGGCGCAACGAAGAAAGCTGTTGAGGGTAATGGTATCATTCATGGAAGTGGAATAAAAAAATTGTAAATTTTATGTAAATGATATATTATATTGCCACAACGGAAAACATCATCGCCAGAAAAAAAGAAAACAAAAAAAGAAAACAACACCAAAACGCAAACAAGCAAAACAAGGAGGAATTATTCCGTTCGCCCCACTTTCGGCGAAACTAGCGGGAAGTCTGCTGCCAAATCTTTTAGGAATCGGACGTGGTCTAACATTACCAGGAACTCGACCGCCCGTTGAGTAATTTTGATATAATCGATAAGTTAAAAGCAGTTCCTGGATTTCACGGAGTTTATTCTAAAGATGAACTCGCAGCAATAAAATCGCGGTCAGCTGTAAGTTCGTGTGTTATTAATATACAAGATTTTAATGACGGAACCGGTACACATTGGGTAGCAGTTTATAATAATAATTATTTCGACTCATTTGAACTTCCTCCAAGCGATGTAATAAAAAAGTATATGAATAAAAAATTTAAAAAGATATATTACTCGTCAAATCAACTCCAACCTGTTGGAACATCTGTTTCCGGATATTATTGTATAATGTTTATCCGACAGATGAGCAGAAATCTCAATTTTTTAAAATTTATTTTACAGTTTGACAAGCAATCTTCTCACGCTAATGATGAGATTGCAATTAATTTTATCTAAACTTAAAAATATAATAATGTCAACATACCGTCTCAAGTGTAGAACTAAAACAGAAAATATTAATGAAACAACAGAAAAAAACAACAGGATAATATTAAAAAGTTTTTGTTCAGTCTGCGGAAAAAAAATATGTTTTTAAAGAAAACGTCCCCAGCGACAGTATCCTCAGAGATGTCGCTAGGATCTGGTTATCCTGATATTATTTTAGTAGACGACTAAAAATATAGAATGATATGCAACTGTGATTCTGACAGAGATTTGTGTCTTGAGCAAAATAAAATTGTCGCATACTGTCAATGTTGTAACAACAGAGAAATAATAGGGTCAGGTATAGATATACATACAATTATTGGAAAATTGCCAAAACCAAAAGGCGGTCGGACTTTGCCAGGTCATCGGTTTACAGGATCTTACAATCCGCTAGATCACCAACTAGATGAAAATGACAATCCATCACCAGGACAAGATTGACAGTCAAGTGGATGAGCAGCAAGGAGGGTGAACCCTACAAAATTTTTGCTTGTGTCGTTAACCTAAAATAAGGGTTCCTACAGAGGCTGAAAAAAAGGGTCGATGACCCTATACCAAAATATCTTTTATATTACCGTACGGACGGTTATAAACCGTATAACAAGCCACATGAGGTTAGCTCAGTTTTTTTATACTATTATTGACTTTTTTATTCTGATTTAATTGAACTATTTTTTACTTTGAAAACTCGAGCAAAAATTTTGTAGAGGTTCACCCACCCTGCTACTCCTGACTTTGTCAACTGACTTTGTCACCTGACTGTCAGGATATTAATATCGGGACTTTTAACAATATATTTGGGTTTTTAAACATATATACAGTTCATAAACAGATGGTCAAGGGAATTAACCAAATATATCTAGACCAATCTAGGATCGTATATATAAATTAATATATAACGTCTCCCCGCGCAGGTCCACAATATTACCATCTTGTTTTGTGAGTTTGAAATTCATTCTTGGCAATAACGTATTATGTACACACAGGTAGACTTGATTTATTGGCTCAGATACAATCAGCCAGCCCGGAGGGGATTGGACACTAAATGAATATAATATATACCCCTGTTGAGCCTGATTAGACTTAGAGAGGTCAAAATGGTAGCTATTATCAATTATATCGCAAACTAGATTCAGTGCGATGGTGGATGTTATATTAACAATATTAGGTGAGATATGACGACCTGTTCCATATGGATCATTATTATATTTGAGAATTGCTGGGGGTGGAATTAATTTTTTCCAGGAATTACATATTCCTTTAAAGTGTTCATCAATAAGATCACTAACTGATTTTTTTAACTTCTCGGAGTCAAACCCGGGTATTATAAATGTTGGTAGCTGTTCTTCTGTGATTCCGTAATATTTCATCAATACTGTCTTAAATAATCGCTTATGTCTTACACGTTGGATTTGGTCATCTTCATTAACTATATAAGAGCTAGAAGCTTTATCTGCCGGCACATTTATTATTTTCTCTCTGTTAACAATAGCCTTATTTACGAATTCTAAATCTGCTACAACTTGATTTAGATGTTGTATTGTTTCAATTATTTGATTTTTTAAATCATCGTTATAAAATGTATTGATGCTGGAGAGTAAATTTTTAAGATTATTAAACATGTGTTCGTGTTCCGATTTAATCGGTCTTGATAATGAGTTAATTTGCTCAACATCAAGTGTCGATATTCTTGCTAAACCACTCCTACTTTGAATGAAACTTATAAAATAATTATATGCATTATAATTACGATACGTGAGTGTAGTGCTCTCTATAAATGGAACTTTGTTTCTATATTCTGGAAGTTGTATAAATTTCTTAACATCTATATTGAAGTCGGATCTCTGTGGTTCTGGTGGAACTTGATAATCTGACGCGACTTCAGGCCAACCTAGTACTGATCTAATCGAACTCGGATAAATATCTACAGTATAATCAGGAGAATTTATTTCAATCACTGACGATAATGTTCGTAAACAGTAATTGCTATTTTAGACTCTTTCCCGGTTAAAGACTTAATTCTGCGCTGGAATTCCTCATTAATCTGTTCTAACTGATAACTGCCAGTTGGAATACTAACAACTTGCCAATCGGGAGTTCCATCAGATTTATTTTTATTTGCGAATACTAATGAATTATTTGGTTGTTGTCCACCAAATGGTTTTGATCTAATATTAGGCCAGCTATAATAAACACGTATCTGAGCTAATGCTATCTGTTTTACTGGAATTGCAGTTGGAAAGTTAACGCTAAATTCAGGATTGGTCGAACTTATCGATATCATAGTAGTTTTTGAAGGAGTTGTATTAGCGATGATCTGCTGTAATAACTCTCTCGACTCAGTTGCTGACATTATTGTTATTATTATTGTTTAAATCTCCATTTATTTTGTCAGTAGAATAACTAACAATTTTGAATGCTTCATCGTAGGTTTTAATTATCGTTACGAACTCCTCATCAGATATTTTACAATCACTGAGATACGTGGAAATATATCCAGATAGTTTAGAGTATGTTGTTGTTGCTGTGTGTAATTTGATCATATACTCGAGCAATTTGTCATTCGCACATGTAGTTATCCTTTTAGCAATAATATTAAAAATACCTGTTATAGTCGTTGAAGTTGAAACAATAATTGTTATAACTGCTGGAGCTGTCATCGTTTATGTTGATAATATTAATCCGGAT
This sequence comes from Potamilus streckersoni, assembly GCA_016746295.1. Classification (NCBI taxonomy): domain Eukaryota; kingdom Metazoa; phylum Mollusca; class Bivalvia; order Unionida; family Unionidae; genus Potamilus; species Potamilus streckersoni. The sequence continues at coordinate 1,070,410 of JAEAOA010001616.1, forward strand.
CCAACAACAATAGCAGAAACTGAATACACAATTATATCAATAAAGACCATACGTCTACGATAATTTTTATTTTTACTGTATGATGGTCGATGATATTTTTTAGTTTGGCCAGGCATTCACATGCTTGATTATATCTGTGACGTTGAACGTCGATAGTTATTTGATCCATTATACTATGATGTTAAGTAGTTAATTGAGTTACAATTTCCAAATACCACCAGTAACCAACTGAGACCGAATGTTTTTCAGACGATTCCAGCGTAAATGTTATCTCGGAATCTTTATCTAATTTTACGGATATAATTCTAGAAATATTACCAGTTAATGGAGAGTTAGTGTATATTATAAAATCTACACCGCTAAGTACGGATATCCTATATATACCAGCGATTTTTGCTGTATATTTAATGGTTTTAGCAGCAGGGGGGGGGGCGAACCCTACAAATTTTTGCGACAAAATCGATTAAAGCCTCAGAATGCCAAATGGAGCCTTCCTACGAAATCTCATATTTTAACCAAAAAAAAAATAAAGACCCCATTTTACAAATGGAGCCTTAGCGATTTTGTCGTAAATATGTTGTCATAACCACCCTCAAAATTACTGCCATCTACGTCGCAAATATGTTGTCATATCGCCTTCCGCTGAAAGGATTTCAGGGTTAATACAAATGATTTAACCAAATATTTGTTAGCTTTTCACAGACTAATCGATAATACTTCACCACGTAGATCAATTAAATTATTTGACTGATCGGTGAGTGTAAAATTAATTCTAGTTAGCGAATCATTTTGACATTGCATATAGACTGGATTAGTCGGATTTTCAACAATTAAAAATCCTGGGGTTGTTGTTGGTGCAAATGAATAAAGAATGTAACCTTGTCGGGCTTGATTTGATTGATCCATATTAATTTGATAACTTCCTTCGATTACATCACACGTTAAATTAAGCGCGATCACTGATGAAATATCCACATTGTTCGGTGCGACATGTCTACCGTCGCCGTCGGGAGAATTATTGTGAGTCAATATAGTTGGTTTGGGTTGTTTATTTTCCCATTCGTCATGAATTATTCTGAATTCCTCGTCGATGACCACTCTAAGATTTTTCTTCAATTCTGGTATGTTATATCCTGGTAGTTTAAAGGTTGGAATATCTTCAACGGGGATTTTATATTTATCTGCAAAAATTTACTTAATTCAGGATCATCTGCTATTTCTTGAATGTTTCGAGAATGATATTTTTCTGCGTCATCGATAATTTTATTACATGTAGCTACCACGCTGATGAATTCGTCTTTAGTGAGAGAACCGGATCTTAGAGATACTAGCAGTAATGAAAGATCATTATTTATCGCTGTGAATTTATCAGTAATACGACGTTCATCTAACTCCTCATTAAAGTTTTCATTGAAATCTTTTTTCAATTTCTCCTTCACCTTTTCATCCCTCTCTTCCTTTAATCTCCTCATCCTCTCCTTTATGATCTTAGAAAAAATACTAGCCGCGACTCCCGCGATCGCCTTGCTAAAGAGATCTCAGAAGATGTGTTCCTGCGATTTCTATTACTTTCTACTGGATTTTCAGGTCCTATTTCATCAGTGACGTAATCAGATTTTACAGGCTCGGGCGTGGAATTACCAGCACTTCTAGGTGGATCTTCGGGCCATCCTAATACTGTTCTTATTGAACTGTTATAAATATCTACAACATACCCAGGGGAGCTTATTTCATTTGTAGATGATAGTGTTGGTTCATGAACTGTTATTGCAATTTTTGATTCCCTTCTAGTAATGGATTTTATTCTACGTTGTAATTCATTATTAATTTGCTCAATTTGATAGGACCCAGTTGGTATTGAAACAACGTTCCAATCTGGAGTGTCATCTTTTTTATTTCTATATGCAAATACCAGGGAATTATTAGGTCTCTGACCACCAAATGGAACCGATCTGATATTAGGCCAACTATGATACACTATGATACACTAGTAATTTTGCCAACGCGATTTCCTTTACTGAAACAGGGGAAGGAAAATTCACACTGAATTTAGGGTTTGTTGACGATATTGATAGCATGCTTGTTTTCCGCGGAGTGGTATTTTCTGCTATCCGCTGAAGTAGTTGAATCTTACAAATTCTTTTTGTTCCATTTGTATATGATATTTATTTGTTTAAATCATTTTTTTTGAAATCTGGTTAGATAATCATTTTCTGTCTTTATAGGAGATTTACCTGTCGATGTATCTTTTGTTGTCATAATATCGTTTAAGTTCTCTATATTTTTTACCCCCGCAATTTTCACATAATTGTGTGCTACCTCTAACTCGAATACCACATTGAATGCATGGTTTTGGTCCAGTACTTCCATATCTGATACTCTGCATTTGTAACCGCAGTATTTGTTTATGCATAACGTATTACAATAAGAAATATGTCCGCTTTTTAACCAAACACAATTATTTTATGTTTGAATCATTTTATATATACTAAATTTCAATTTGAATATTTGTCTTAATTATAATAATGGAAGAATTATCAACAGTTGAACTATCTGCTGCTAGATTTGATCTTGACAGACTATTAGGATATAAATTTAGTGTTTTGATGAAAGATCTAGCTTCAATAAATATAGATATAACTAAACGTATCCGTGAGGCCAAAATGGAATTTCGAGAAGATGGTGCTGTGCATGTTTGGTCAACTTTTAGAGTTGGAAAAGTTATTAATGTGATGAACGACAAACGAGCAGAAGTAATTATTAACCACCTTGATAATCAAAAATATCTTATTTTGATAAAATTTATTGTGAATACAGACGATAATATTTGGATATTTCGTGACAAGAGAACTCCTATTCATATACAGTCTGTAAATATTTAAAAGATATTATTAAGTAACAAATCCAAACCTGGAATACTGACTGGTATTGATAGACCGTATTTTGAGCGAGGGTATCCAGTTACTGCTGTGGTATATGGATTGTTTTTACTGACCGATAAACCTAATATTGAAGATCTCAAACCGACGAAACTGTCAGAATTAAAAATAAATTGCGTGGCTGAACGCATTATTGAACATTTTACAAATGCGATGCGTGGTAATGGCTTAACAGATTTAAGATGCAAAAACATATGTGAATGGGGGAAGGCCGTTAAAAATTCGGGTGCATCTATTAAGGATGTTACTAAGCTAGAAAAGTTATTAAGATTTCCAATAACAGTAAAAACACTAACAGGAGAGATATTATACAAACCAAAATATATAAGATATGGAAACCCTATAACGATTATTGATCATAATGCACATGCATGGACTGATGCAGTAACTATTTCCACGACACAGAATGATTAAATTTTATAATGGTCATATATTTGATTTTATTAAAAATATCAGTAAAAATAATCCTGTGTCTATTTGGTTATTTCAGAGTTCGGAACCGATT